>CAWVNZ010000501.1:0-114345 GCA_963930735.1 Dioctria linearis
TGCCTTTTCTATAATAAATTATTCAAAAAATAATTTTATACTGTCGCAAATTTTAATTACGCCAGGGATTGCCTTTTCTATAGTAAATTATTCAAAAAATAATTTTCTACTGTCGCAGATTTTAATTACGCCAGGGATTGCCTTTTCTATAGCAAATTATTCAAAAAATAATATTATACTGTCGCAAATTTTAATTACGCCAGGGATTGCCTTTTCTATAGTAAATTATTCAAAAAATAATTTTTTACTGTCGCAAATTTTAAATATCCCAGGGATTGCCTTTTCTACAGTAAATTTGGCAAAAAATAATTTTTTACTGTCGCAAATTTCAAATCCGCCAGGGATTGCCTTTTCTACAGTAAATTTTGCAAAAAAATAATTTTTTACTGTTGCAAATTTTAATTGCGCCAGGGATTGCCTTTTCTATAGTAAATTATTCAAAAAATAATTTTATACTGTCGCAAATTTTAATTACGCCAGGGATTGCCTTTTCTATAGTAAATTATTCAAAAAATAATTTTATCTTGTCGCAAATTTTAATTACGCCAGGGATTGCCTTTTCTATAGTAAATTATTCAAAAAATAATTTTCTACTGTCGCAAATTTTAATTACGCCAGGGATTGCCTTTTCTATAGTAAATTATTCAAAAAATAATTTTTTACTGTCGCAAATTTTAAATATCCCAGGGATTGCCTTTTCTACAGTAAATTTTGCAAAAAATAATTTTTTACTGTCGCAAATTTCAAATCGGCCAGGGATTGCCTTTTCTACAGTAAATTTTGCAAAAAATAATCTTTTACTGTTGCAAATTTTAATTGCGCCAGGGATTGCCTTTTCTATAGTAAATTATTCAAAAAATAATTTTTTACTGTTGCAAATTTTAATTGCGCCAGGGATTGCCTTTTCTATAATAAATTATTCAAAAAATAATTTTATACTGTCGCAAATTTTAATTACGCCAGGGGATTGCCTTTTCTATAGTAAATTATTCAAAAAATAATTTTTTACTATCGCAAGTTTTAATTGCGCCAGGGTTTGCCTTTTCTACAGTAAATTTTGCAAAAAATAATTTTTTACTGTCGCAAATTTTAATTGCGCCAGGGATTGCCTTTTCTATAGTAAATTATTCAAAAAATAATTTTTTACTGTCGCAAATTTCAAATACGCCAGGGATTGCCTTTTCTATAGTAAATTATTCAAAAAATAATTTTCTACTGTCGCAAATTTTAATTACGCCAGGGATTGCCTTTTCTATAGTAAGTTATTCAAAAAATAATTTTCAACTGTCGCAAATTTTAATTACGCCAGGGATTGCCTTTTCTATAGTAAATTATTCAAAAAATAATTTTTTACTGTCGCAAATTGTAATTGCGCCAGGGATTGCCTTTTTTATAGTATATTATTCAAAAAAATAATTTCTTACTGTCGCAAATTTTAAATACGCCAGGGATTGCCTTTTCTATAGTAAATTATTCAAAAAATAATTTTATACTGTCGCAAATTTTAAGTGCGCCAGGGATTGCCTTTTCTATAGTAAATTATTCAAAAAATAATTTTATACTGTCGCAAATTTTAATTACACCACGGATTGCCTTTTCTATAGTAAATTATTCAAAAAATAATTTTCTACTGTCGCAAGTTTGAATTACGCCAGGGATTGCCTTGTCTATAGTAAATTATTCAAAAAATAATTTTCTACTCTCGCAAATTTTAAGTTCGCAAGGGATTGCCTTTTCTATAGTAAATTATTCAAAAAATAATTTTTTACTGTCGCAAATTTTAATTGCGCCAGGGATTGCCTTTTCTATAGTAAATTATTCAAGAAATAATTTTTTAATGTCGCAAATTTCAAATACGCCAGGGATTACCTTTTCTATAGTAAATTATTCAAAAAATAATTTTCTACTGTCGCAAATTTTAATTACGCCAGGGATTGCCTTTTCTATAGTAAATTATTCAAAAAATAATTTTATACTGTCGCAAATTTTAATTACGCCAGGGATTGCCTTTTCTATAGTAAATTATTCAAAAAATAATTTTTTACTGTCGCAAATTTTAAATATCCCAGGGATTGCCTTTTCTACAGTAAATTTTGCAAAAAATAATTTTTTACTGTCGCAAATTTCAAATCCGCCAGGGATTGCCTTTTCTACAGTAAATTTTGCAAAAAATAATTTTTTACAGTTGCAAATTTTAATTGCGCCAGGGATTGCCTTTTCTGTAGTAAATTATTCAAAAAATAATTTTATACTGTCGCAAATTTTAATTACGCCAGGGATTGCCTTTTCTATAGTAAATTATTCAAAAAATAATTTTTTACTGTCGCAAATTTTAAATACGCCAGGGATTGCCTTTTCTATAGTAAATTATTCAAAAAATAATTTTCAACTGTCGCAAATTTTAATTACGCCAGGGATTGCCGTTTCTATAGTAAATTATTCAAAAACTAATTTTTTACTGTCGCAAATTGTAATTGCGCCAGGGATTGCCTTTTATATAGTAAATTATTCAAAAAATAATTTCTTACTGTCGCAAATTTTAATTACGCTAGGAATTGCCTTTTCTATAGTAAATTATTCAAAAAATAATTTTCTACTGTCGCAAATTTTAATTACGCCAGGGATTGCCATTTCTATAGTAAATTATTCAAAAAATAATTTTTTAATATCGCAAGTTTTAATTGCGCCAGGGATTGCCTTTTCTACAGTAAATTTTGCAAAAAATAATTTTTTACTGTCGCAAATTTTAATTGCGCCAGGGATTGCCTTTTCTATAGTGAATTATTCAAAAAATAATTTTTTACTGTTGCAAATTTTAATTGCGCCAGGGATTGCCTTTTCTATAGTAAATTATTCAAAAAATAATTTTATACTGTCGCAAATTTTAATTACGCCAGGGATTGCCTTTTCTATAGTAAATTATTCAAAAAATAATTTTTTACTGTCACAAATTTTAAATACGCCAGGGATTGCCTTTTCTATAGTAAATTATTCAAAAAATAATTTTTTACTGTCGCAAATTTTAAATATCCCAGGGATTGCCTTTTCTATAGTAAATTTCTCACAAATTAATTTTTTACTGTCGCAAATTTTAAATACGCCAGGGATTGCCTTTTCTATAGTAAATTATTCAAAAAATAATTTTTTATTGTCGCAAATTTCAAATCCGCCAGGGATTGCCTTTTCTATAGTAAATTATTCAAAAAATAATTTTCTACTGTCGCAAATTTTAATTACGCCAGGGATTGCCTTTTCTATAGTAAATTATTCAAAAAATAATTTTTTACTATCGCAAGTTTTAATTGCGCCAGGGATTGCCTTTTCTACAGTAAATTTTGCAAAAAATAATTTTTTACTGTCGCAAATTTTAATTGCGCCAGGGATTGCCTTTTCTATAGTAAATTATTCAAAAAATAATTTTTTACTGTTGCAAATTTTAATTGCGCCAGGGATTGCCTTTTCTATAATAAATTACTCAAAAAATAATTTTATACTGTCGCAAATTTTAATTACGCCAGGGATTGCCTTTTCTATAGTAAATTATTCAAAAAATAATTTTCTACTGTCGCAGATTTAATTACGCCAGGGATTGCCTTTTCTATAGCAAATTATTCAAAAAATAATATTATACTGTCGCAAATTTTAATTACGCCAGGGATTGCCTTTTCTATAGTAAATTATTCAAAAAATAATTTTTTACTGTCGCAAATTTTAAATATCCCAGGGATTGCCTTTTCTACAGTAAATTTGGCAAAAAATAATTTTTTACTGTCGCAAATTTCAAATCCGCCAGGGATTGCCTTTTCTACAGTAAATTTTGCAAAAAATAATTTTTTACTGTTGCAAATTTTAATTGCGCCAGGGATTGCCTTTTCTATAGTAAATTATTCAAAAAACAATTTTATACTGTCGCAAATTTTAATTACGCCAGGGATTGCCTTTTCTATAGTAAATTATTCAAAAAATAATTTTATCTTGTCGCAAATTTTAATTACGCCAGGGATTGCCTTTTCTATAGTAAATTATTCAAAAAATAATTTTCTACTGTCGCAAATTTTAATTACGCCAGGGATTGCCTTTTCTATAGTAAATTATTCAAAAAATAATTTTTTACTGTCGCAAATTTTAAATATCCCAGGGATTGCCTTTTCTACAGTAAATTTTGCAAAAAATAATTTTTTACTGTCGCAAATTTCAAATCGGCCAGGGATTGCCTTTTCTACAGTAAATTTTGCAAAAAATAATCTTTTACTGTTGCAAATTTTAATTGCGCCAGGGATTGCCTTTTCTATAGTAAATTATTCAAAAAATAATTTTTTACTGTTGCAAATTTTAATTGCGCCAGGGATTGCCTTTTCTATAATAAATTATTCAAAAAATAATTTTATACTGTCGCAAATTTTAATTACGCCAGGGATTGCCTTTTCTATAGTAAATTATTCAAAAAATAATTTTTTACTATCGCAAGTTTTAATTGCGCCAGGGTTTGCCTTTTCTACAGTAAATTTTGCAAAAAATAATTTTTTACTGTCGCAAATTTTAATTGCGCCAGGGATTGCCTTTTCTATAGTAAATTATTCAAAAAATAATTTTTTACTGTTGCAAATTTTAATTGCGCCAGGGATTGCCTTTTCTATAATAAATTATTCAAAAAATAATTTTATACTGTCGCAAATTTTAATTACGCCAGGGATTGCCTTTTCTATAGTAAATTATTCAAAAAATAATTTTCTACTGTCGCAGATTTTAATTACGCCAGGGATTGCCTTTTCTATAGCAAATTATTCAAAAAATTATATTATACTGTCGCAAATTTTAATTACGCCAGGGATTGCCTTTTCTATAGTAAATTATTCAAAAAATTATTTTTTACTGTCGCAAATTTTAAATATCCCAGGGATTGCCTTTTCTACAGTAAATTTGGCAAAAAATAATTTTTTACTGTCGCAAATTTCAAATCCGCCAGGGATTGCCTTTTCTACAGTAAATTTTGCAAAAAATAATTTTTTACTGTTGCAAATTTTAATTGCGCCAGGGATTGCCTTTTCTATAGTAAATTATTCAAAAAATAATTTTATACTGTCGCAAATTTTAATTACGCCAGGGATTGCCTTTTCTATAGTAAATTATTCAAAAAATAATTTTATCTTGTCGCAAATTTTAATTACGCCAGGGATTGCCTTTTCTATAGTAAATTATTCAAAAAATAATTTTCTACTGTCGCAAATTTTAATTACGCCAGGGATTGCCTTTTCTATAGTAAATTATTCAAAAAATAATTTTTTACTGTCGCAAATTTTAAATATCCCAGGGACTGCCTTTTCTACAGTAAATTTTGCAAAAAATAATTTTTTACTGTCGCAAATTTCAAATCGGCCAGGGATTGCCTTTTCTACAGTAAATTTTGCAAAAAATAATCTTTTACTGTTGCAAATTTTAATTGCGCCAGGGATTGCCTTTTCTATAGTAAATTATTCAAAAAATAATTTTATACTGTCGCAAATTTTAATTACGCCAGGGATTGCCTTTTCTATAGTAAATTATTCAAAAAATAATTTTATACTGTCGCAAATTTTAATTACGCCAGGGATTGCCTTTTCTATAGTAAATTATTCAAAAAATAATTTTCTACTGTCGCAAATTTTAAATACGCCAGGGATTGCCTTTTCTATAGTAAATTATTCAAAAAAACAATTTTTTACTGTCGCAAATTTTAATTACGACAGGGATTGCCTTTTATATAGTAAATTATTCAAAAAATAATTTTATACTGTCGCAAATTTTAATTACGCCAGGGATTGCCTTTTCTATAGTAAATTATTCAAAAAATAATTTTCAACTGTCGCAAATTTTAATTGCGCCAGGGATTGCCTTTTCTATAGTAAATTATTCAAAAAATAATTTCTTACTGTCGCAAATTTTAATTACGCCAGGGATTGCCTTTTCTATAGTAAATTATTCAAAAAATAATTTTCAACTGTCGCAAATTTTAATTGCGCCAGGGATTGCCTTTTCTATAGTAAATTATTCAAAAAATAATTTTTTACTGTCGCAAATTTTAATTACGCCAGGGATTGCCTTTTCTATAGTAAATTATTCAAAAAATAATTTTATACTGTCGCAAATTTTAATTACGCCAGGGATTGCCTTTTCTATAGTAAATTATTCAAAAAAAATTTTCAACTGTCGCAAATTTTAATTACGCCAGGTATTGCCTTTTCTATAGTAAATTATTCAAAAAATAATATTCTACTGTCGCAAATTTTAATTACGCCAGGGATTGCCTTTTCTATAGTAAATTATTCAAAAAATAATTTTTTACTGTCGCAAATTTTAAATACGCCAGGGATTGCCTTTTCTATAGTAAATTATTCAAAAAATAATTTTTTACTGTCGCAAATTTTAAATATCCCAGGGATTGCCTTTTCTATAGTAAATTTCTCACAAATTAATTTTTTACTGTCGCAAATTTTTAATACGCCAGGGATTGCCTTTTCTATAGTAAATTATTCAAAAAATAATTTTTTATTGTCGCAAATTTCAAATCCGCCAGGGATTGCCTTTTCTATAGTAAATTATTCAAAAAATAATTTTCTACTGTCGCAAATTTTAATTACGCCAGGGATTGCCTTTTCTATAGTAAATTATTCAAAAAATAATTTTTTACTATCGCAAGTTTTAATTGCGCCAGGGATTGCCTTTTCTACAGTAAATTTTGCAAAAAATAATTTTTTACTGTCTCAAATTTTAGTTGCGCCAGGGATTGCCTTTTCTATAGTAAATTATTCAAAAAATAATTTTTTACTGTTGCAAATTTTAATTGCGCCAGGGATTGCCTTTTCTATAATAAATTATTCAAAAAATAATTTTATACTGTCGCAAATTTTAATTACGCCAGGGATTGCCTTTTCTATAGTAAATTATTCAAAAAATAATTTTCTACTGTCGCAGATTTTAATTACGCCAGGGATTGCCTTTTCTATTGCAAATTATTCAAAAAATAATATTATACTGTCGCAAATTTTAATTACGCCAGGGATTGCCTTTTCTATAGTAAATTATTCAAAAAATAATTTTTTACTGTCGCAAATTTTAAATATCCCAGGGATTGCCTTTTCTACAGTAAATTTGGCAAAAAATAATTTTTTACTGTCGCAAATTTCAAATCCGCCAGGGATTGCCTTTTCTACAGTAAATTTTGCAAAAAATAATTTTTTACTGTTGCAAATTTTAATTGCGCCAGGGATTGCCTTTTCTATAGTAAATTATTCAAAAAATAATTTTATACTGTCGCAAATTTTAATTACGCCAGGGATTGCCTTTTCTATAGTAAATTATTCAAAAAATAATTTTATCTTGTCACAAATTTTAATTACGCCAGGGATTGCCTTTTCTATAGTAAATTATTCAAAAAATAATTTTCTACTGTCGCAAATTTTAATTACGCCAGGGATTGCCTTTTCTATAGTAAATTATTCAAAAAATAATTTTTTACTGTCGCAAATTTTAAATATCCCAGGGATTGCCTTTTCTATAGTAAATTTCTCACAAATTAATTTTTTACTGTCGCAAATTTTAAATACGCCAGGGATTGCCTTTTCTATAGTAAATTATTCAAAAAATAATTTTTTATTGTCGCAAATTTCAAATCCGCCAGTGATTGCCTTTTCTATAGTAAATTATTCAAAAAATAATTTTCTACTGTCGCAAATTTTAATTACGCCAGGGATTGCCTTTTCTATAGTAAATTATTCAAAAAATAATTTTTTACTATCGCAAGTTTTAATTGCGCCAGGGATTGCCTTTGCTACAGTAAATTTTGCAAAAAATAATTTTTTACTATCGCAAATTTTAATTGCGCCAGGGATTGCCTTTTCTATTGTAAATTATTCAAAAAATAATTTTTTACTGTTGCAAATTTTAATTGCGCCAGGGATTGCCTTTTCTATAATAAATTATTCAAAAAATAATTTTATACTGTCGCAAATTTTAATTACGCCAGGGATTGCCTTTTCTATAGTAAATTATTCAAAAAATAATTTTTTACTGTCGCAAATTTTAAATATCCCAGGGATTGCCTTTTCTACAGTAAATTTGGCAAAAAATAATTTTTTACTGTCGCAAATTTCCAATCCGCCAGGGATTGCCTTTTCTACAGTAAATTTTGCAAAAAATAATTTTTTACTGTTGCAAATTTTAATTGCGCTAGGGATTGCCTTTTCTATAGTAAATTATTCAAAAAATAATTTTATACTGTCGCAAATTTTAATTACGCCAGGGATTGCCTTTTCTATAGTAAATTATTCAAAAAATAATTTTTTCTTGTCGTAAATTTTAATTACGCCAGGGATTGCCTTTTCTATAGTAAATTATTCAAAAAATAATTTTCTACTGTCGCAAATTTTAATTACGCCAAGGATTGCCTTTTCTATAGTAAATTATTCAAAAAATAATTTTTTACTGTCGCAAATTTTAAATATCCCAAGGATTGCCTTTTCTACAGTAAATTTTGCAAAAAATAATTTTTTACTGTCGCAAATTTCAAATCGGCCAGGGATTGCCTTTTCTACAGTAAATTTTGCAAAAAATAATCTTTTACTGTTGCAAATTTTAATTGCGCCAGGGATTGCCTTTTCTATAGTAAATTATTCAAAAAATAATTTTATACTGTCGCAAATTTTAATTACGCCAGGGATTGCCTTTTCTATAGTAAATTATTCAAAAAATAATTTTATACTGTCGCAAATTTTAATTACGCCAGGGATTGCCTTTTCTATAGTAAATTATTCAAAAAATAATTTTCTACTGTAGCAAATTTTAAATACGCCAGGGATTGCCTTTTCTATAGTAAATTATTCAAAAAATAATTTTTTACTGTCGCAAATTTTAATTACGACAGGGATTGCCTTTTCTATAGTAAATTATTCAAAAAATAATTTTATACTATCGCAAATTTTAATTACGCCAGGGATTGCCTTTTCTATAGTAAATTATTCAAAAAATAATTTTCAACTGTCGCAAATTTTAATTGCGCCAGGGATTGCCTTTTCTATAGTAAATTATTCAAAAAATAATTTTTTACTGTCGCAAATTTTAATTACGCCAGGGATTGCCTTTTCTATAGTAAATTATTCAAAAAATAATTTTCAACTGTCGCAAATTTTAATTACGCCAGGTATTGCCTTTTCTATAGTAAATTATTCAAAAAATAATTTTATACTGTCGCAAATTTTAATTACGCCAGGGATTGCCTTTTCTATAGTAAATTATTCAAAAAATAATTTTCAACTGTCGCAAATTTTAATTACGCCAGGGATTGCCTTTTCTATAGTAAATTATTCAAAAAATAATATTCTACTGTCGCAAATTTTAATTACGCCAGGGATTGCCTTTTCTATAGTAAATTATTCAAAAAATAATTTTTTACTGTCGCAAATTTTAAATACGCCAGGGATTGCCTTTTCTATAGTAAATTATTCAAAAAATAATTTTCTACTGTCGCAAATTTTAATTACGCCAGGGATTGCCTTTTCTACAGTAAATTTTTCAAAATATTAATTTTTTACTGTCGCAAATTTTAAATACGCCAGGGATTGCCTTTTCTATAGTAAATTATTCAAAAAATAATTTTCTACTGTCGCAAATTTTAATTACGCCAGGGATTGCCTTTTCTATAGTAAATTATTCAAAAAATAATTTTCAACTGTCGCAAATTTTAATTACGCCAGGGATTGCCTTTTCTACAGTAAATTTCTCACAAATTAATTTTCTCCTGTCGCAAATTTTAATTGCGCCAGGGATTGCCTTTTCTATAGTAAATTATTCAAAAAATAATTTTCAACTGTCGCAAATTTTAATTACGCCAGGGATTGCCTTTTCTACAGTAAATTTCTCACAAATTAATTTTCTCCTGTCGCAAATTTTAATTGCGCCAGGGATTGCCTTTTCTATAGTAAATTATTCAAAAAATCATTTTCTACTGTCGCAAATTTTAATTACGCCAGGGATTGCCTTTTCTATAGTAAATTATTCAAAAAATAATTTTCTACTGTCGCAAATTTTAATTGCGCCAGGGATTGCCTTTTCTATAGTAAATTATTCAAAAAATAATTTTCAACTGTCGCAAATTTTAAATACGCCAGGGATTGCCTTTTCTATAGTAAATTATTCAAAAAATAATTTTTTACTGTCGCAAATTTTAATTACGCCAGGGATTGCCTTTTCTATAGCAAATTATTCAAAAAATAATTTTATACTGTCGCAAATTTTAAGTGCACCAGGGATTGCCTTTTCTATAGTAAATTATTCAAAAAATAATTTTATACTGTCGCAAATTTTAATTGCGACAGGGATTGCCTTTTCTATAGTAAATTATTCAAAAAATAATTTTCAACTGTCGCAAATTTTAATTGCGCCAGGGATTGCCTTTAATATAGTAAATTATTCAAAAAATAATTTTATACTGTCGCAAATTTTAATTACGCCAGGGATTGCCTTTTCTATAGTAAATTATTCAAAAAATAATTTTCTACTGTCGCAAATTTTAATTACGCCAGGGATTGCCTTTTCTACAGTAAATTTTTCAAAATATTAATTTTTTACTGTCGCAAATTTAAATACGCCAGGGATTGCCTTTTCTATAGTAAATTATTCAAAAAATAATTTTCTACTGTCGCAAATTTTAATTACGCCAGGGATTGCCTTTTCTATAGTAAATTATTCAAAAAATAATTTTCAACTGTCGCAAATTTTAATTACGCCAGGGATTGCCTTTTCTACAGTAAATTTCTCACAAATTAATTTTCTCCTGTCGCAAATTTTAATTGCGCCAGGGATTGCCTTTTCTATAGTAAATTATTCAAAAAATCATTTTCTACTGTCGCAAATTTTAATTACGCCAGGGATTGCCTTTTCTATAGTAAATTATTCAAAAAATAATTTTCTACTGTCGCAAATTTTAATTCCGCCAGGGATTGCCTTTTCTATAGTACATTATTCAAAAAATAATTTTCAACTGTCGCAAATTTTAAATACGCCAGGGATTGCCTTTTCTATAGTAAATTATTCAAAAAATAATTTTTTACTGTCGCAAATTTTAATTACGCCAGGGATTGCCTTTTCTATAGCAAATTATTCAAAAAATAATTTTATACTGTCGCAAATTTTAAGTGCGCCAGGGATTGCCTTTTCTATAGTAAATTATTCAAAAAATAATTTTATACTGTCGCAAATTTTAATTGCGACAGGGATTGCCTTTTCTATAGTAAATTATTCAAAAAATAATTTTCAACTGTCGCAAATTTTAATTGCGCCAGGGATTGCCTTTAATATAGTAAATTATTCAAAAAATAATTTTATACTGTCGCAAATTTTAATTACGCCAGGGATTGCCTTTTCTATAGTAAATTATTCAAAAAATAATTTTCAACTGTCGCAAATTTTAATTACGCCAGGGATTGCCTTTTCTATAGTAAATTATTCAAAAAATAATTTTTTACTGTCGCAAATTGTAATTGCGCCAGGGATTGCCTTTTCTATAGTAAATTATTCAAAAAATAATTTCTTACTGTCGCAAATTTTAAATACGCCAAGGATTGCCTTTTCTATAGTAAATTATTCAAAAAATAATTTTATACAGTCGCAAATTTTAAGTGCGCCAGGGATTGCCTTTTCTATAGTAAATTATTAAAAAATAATTTTATACTGTCGCAAATTTTAAGTGCGCCAGGGATTGCCTTTTCTATAGTAAATTTTGCAAAAAATAATTTTTTACTGTCGCAAATTTTAAGTTCGCAAGGGATTGCCTTTTCTATAGTAAATTATTCAAAAAATAATTTTTTACTGTCGCAAATTTTAACTGCGCCAGGGATTGCCTTTTCTATAGTAAATTATTCAAAAAATAATTTTTTACTGTCGCAAATTTCAAATACGCCAGGGATTGCCTTTTCTATAGTAAATTATTCAAAAAATAATTTTCTACTGTCGCAAATTTTAATTACGCCAGGGATTGCCTTTTCTATAGTAAATTATTCAAAAAATAATTTTATACTGTCGCAAATTTTAATTACGCCAGGGATTGCCATTTCTATAGTAAATTATTCAAAAAATAATTTTTTACTGTCGCAAATTTTAAATATCCCAGGGATTGCCTTTTCTACAGTAAATTTTGCAAAAAATAATTTTTTACTGTCGCAAATTTCAAATACGCCAGGGATTGCCTTTTCTACAGTAAATTTTGCAAAAACTAATTTTTTACTGTTGCAAATTTTAATTGCGCCAGGGATTGCCTTTTCTATAGTAAATTATTCAAAAAATAATTTTATACTGTCGCAAATTTTAATTACGCCAGGGATTGCCTTTTCTATAGTAAATTATTCAAAAAATAATTTTTTACTGTCGCAAATTTTAAATACGCCAGGGATTGCCTTTTCTATAGTAAATTATTCAAAAAATAATTTTCAACTGTCGCAAATTTTAATTACGCCAGGGATTGCCGTTTCTATAGTAAATTATTCAAAAAATAATTTTTTACTGTCGCAAATTGTAATTGCGCCAGGGATTGCCTTTTATATAGTAAATTATTCAAAAAATAATTTCTTACTGTCGCAAATTTTAAATACGCCAAGGATTGCCTTTTCTATAGTGAATTATTCAAAAAATAATTTTATACAGTCGCAAATTTTAAGTGCGCCAGGGATTGCCTTTTCTATAGTAAATTATTCAAAAAATAATTTTTTACTGTCGCAAATTTCCAATCCGCCAGGGATTGCCTTTTCTACAGTAAATTTTGCAAAAAATAATTTTTTACTGTTGCAAATTTTAATTGCGCTAGGGATTGCCTTTTCTATAGTAAATTATTCAAAAAATAATTTTATACTGTCGCAAATTTTAATTACGCCAGGGATTGCCTTTTCTATAGTAAATTATTCAAAAAATAATTTTTTCTTGTCGTAAATTTTAATTACGCCAGGGATTGCCTTTTCTATAGTAAATTATTCAAAAAATAATTTTCTACTGTCGCAAATTTTAATTACGCCAAGGATTGCCTTTTCTATAGTAAATTATTCAAAAAATAATTTTTTACTGTCGCAAATTTTAAATATCCCAAGGATTGCCTTTTCTACAGTAAATTTTGCAAAAAATAATTTTTTACTGTCGCAAATTACAAATCGGCCAGGGATTGCCTTTTCTACAGTAAATTTTGCAAAAAATAATCTTTTACTGTTGCAAATTTTAATTGCGCCAGGGATTGCCTTTTCTATAGTAAATTATTCAAAAAATAATTTTATACTGTCGCAAATTTTAATTACGCCAGGGATTGCCTTTTCTATAGTAAATTATTCAAAAAATAATTTTATACTGTCGCAAATTTTAATTACGCCAGGGATTGCCTTTTCTATAGTAAATTATTCAAAAAATAATTTTCTACTGTAGCAAATTTTAAATACGCCAGGGATTGCCTTTTCTATAGTAAATTATTCAAAAAATAATTTTTTACTGTCGCAAATTTTAATTACGACAGGGATTGCCTTTTCTATAGTAAATTATTCAAAAAATAATTTTATACTGTCGCAAATTTTAATTACGCCAGGGATTGCCTTTTCTATAGTAAATTATTCAAAAAATAATTTTCAACTGTCGCAAATTTTAATTGCGCCAGGGATTGCCTTTTCTATAGTAAATTATTCAAAAAATAATTTTTTACTGTCGCAAATTTTAATTACGCCAGGGATTGCCTTTTCTATAGTAAATTATTCAAAAAATAATTTTCAACTGTCGCAAATTTTAATTACGCCAGGTATTGCCTTTTCTATAGTAAATTATTCAAAAAATAATTTTATACTGTCGCAAATTTTAATTACGCCAGGGATTGCCTTTTCTATAGTAAATTATTCAAAAAATAATTTTCAACTGTCGCAAATTTTAATTACGCCAGGGATTGCCTTTTCTATAGTAAATTATTCAAAAAATAATATTCTACTGTCGCAAATTTTAATTACGCCAGGGATTGCCTTTTCTATAGTAAATTATTCAAAAAATAATTTTTTACTGTCGCAAATTTTAAATACGCCAGGGATTGCCTTTTCTATAGTAAATTATTCAAAAAATAATTTTCTACTGTCGCAAATTTTAATTACGCCAGGGATTGCCTTTTCTACAGTAAATTTTTCAAAATATTAATTTTTTACTGTCGCAAATTTTAAATACGCCAGGGATTGCCTTTTCTATAGTAAATTATTCAAAAAATAATTTTCTACTGTCGCAAATTTTAATTACGCCAGGGATTGCCTTTTCTATAGTAAATTATTCAAAAAATAATTTTCAACTGTCGCAAATTTTAATTACGCCAGGGATTGCCTTTTCTACAGTAAATTTCTCACAAATTAATTTTCTCCTGTCGCAAATTTTAATTGCGCCAGGGATTGCCTTTTCTATAGTAAATTATTCAAAAAATAATTTTCAACTGTCGCAAATTTTAATTACGCCAGGGATTGCCTTTTCTACAGTAAATTTCTCACAAATTAATTTTCTCCTGTCGCAAATTTTAATTGCGCCAGGGATTGCCTTTTCTATAGTAAATTATTCAAAAAATCATTTTCTACTGTCGCAAATTTTAATTACGCCAGGGATTGCCTTTTCTATAGTAAATTATTCAAAAAATAATTTTCTACTGTCGCAAATTTTAATTGCGCCAGGGATTGCCTTTTCTATAGTAAATTATTCAAAAAATAATTTTCAACTGTCGCAAATTTTAAATACGCCAGGGATTGCCTTTTCTATAGTAAATTATTCAAAAAATAATTTTTTACTGTCGCAAATTTTAATTACGCCAGGGATTGCCTTTTCTATAGCAAATTATTCAAAAAATAATTTTATACTGTCGCAAATTTTAAGTGCACCAGGGATTGCCTTTTCTATAGTAAATTATTCAAAAAATAATTTTATACTGTCGCAAATTTTAATTGCGACAGGGATTGCCTTTTCTATAGTAAATTATTCAAAAAATAATTTTCAACTGTCGCAAATTTTAATTGCGCCAGGAATTGCCTTTAATATAGTAAATTATTCAAAAAATAATTTTATACTGTCGCAAATTTTAATTACGCCAGGGATTGCCTTTTCTATAGTAAATTATTCAAAAAATAATTTTCTACTGTCGCAAATTTTAATTACGCCAGGGATTGCCTTTTCTACAGTAAATTTTTCAAAATATTAATTTTTTACTGTCGCAAATTTAAATACGCCAGGGATTGCCTTTTCTATAGTAAATTATTCAAAAAATAATTTTCTACTGTCGCAAATTTTAATTACGCCAGGGATTGCCTTTTCTATAGTAAATTATTCAAAAAATAATTTTCAACTGTCGCAAATTTTAATTACGCCAGGGATTGCCTTTTCTACAGTAAATTTCTCACAAATTAATTTTCTCCTGTCGCAAATTTTAATTGCGCCAGGGATTGCCTTTTCTATAGTAAATTATTCAAAAAATCATTTTCTACTGTCGCAAATTTTAATTACGCCAGGGATTGCCTTTTCTATAGTAAATTATTCAAAAAATAATTTTCTACTGTCGCAAATTTTAATTGCGCCAGGGATTGCCTTTTCTATAGTAAATTATTCAAAAAATAATTTTCTACTGTAGCAAATTTTAAATACGCCAGGGATTGCCTTTTCTATAGTAAATTATTCAAAAAATAATTTTTTACTGTCGCAAATTTTAATTACGACAGGGATTGCCTTTTCTATAGTAAATTATTCAAAAAATAATTTTATACTGTCGCAAATTTTAATTACGCCAGGGATTGCCTTTTCTATAGTAAATTATTCAAAAAATAATTTTCAACTGTCGCAAATTTTAATTGCGCCAGGGATTGCCTTTTCTATAGTAAATTATTCAAAAAATAATTTTTTACTGTCGCAAATTTTAATTACGCCAGGGATTGCCTTTTCTATAGTAAATTATTCAAAAAATAATTTTCAACTGTCGCAAATTTTAATTACGCCAGGTATTGCCTTTTCTATAGTAAATTATTCAAAAAATAATTTTATACTGTCGCAAATTTTAATTACGCCAGGGATTGCCTTTTCTATAGTAAATTATTCAAAAAATAATTTTCAACTGTCGCAAATTTTAATTACGCCAGGGATTGCCTTTTCTATAGTAAATTATTCAAAAAATAATATTCTACTGTCGCAAATTTTAATTACGCCAGGGATTGCCTTTTCTATAGTAAATTATTCAAAAAATAATTTTTTACTGTCGCAAATTTTAAATACGCCAGGGATTGCCTTTTCTATAGTAAATTATTCAAAAAATAATTTTCTACTGTCGCAAATTTTAATTACGCCAGGGATTGCCTTTTCTACAGTAAATTTTTCAAAATATTAATTTTTTACTGTCGCAAATTTTAAATACGCCAGGGATTGCCTTTTCTATAGTAAATTATTCAAAAAATAATTTTCTACTGTCGCAAATTTTAATTACGCCAGGGATTGCCTTTTCTATAGTAAATTATTCAAAAAATAATTTTCTACTGTCGCAAATTTTAATTGCGCCAGGGATTGCCTTTTCTATAGTAAATTATTCAAAAAATAATTTTCTACTGTAGCAAATTTTAAATACGCCAGGGATTGCCTTTTCTATAGTAAATTATTCAAAAAATAATTTTTTACTGTCGCAAATTTTAATTACGACAGGGATTGCCTTTTCTATAGTAAATTATTCAAAAAATAATTTTATACTGTCGCAAATTTTAATTACGCCAGGGATTGCCTTTTCTATAGTAAATTATTCAAAAAATAATTTTCAACTGTCGCAAATTTTAATTGCGCCAGGGATTGCCTTTTCTATAGTAAATTATTCAAAAAATAATTTTTTACTGTCGCAAATTTTAATTACGCCAGGGATTGCCTTTTCTATAGTAAATTATTCAAAAAATAATTTTCAACTGTCGCAAATTTTAATTACGCCAGGTATTGCCTTTTCTATAGTAAATTATTCAAAAAATAATTTTATACTGTCGCAAATTTTAATTACGCCAGGGATTGCCTTTTCTATAGTAAATTATTCAAAAAATAATTTTCAACTGTCGCAAATTTTAATTACGCCAGGGATTGCCTTTTCTATAGTAAATTATTCAAAAAATAATATTCTACTGTCGCAAATTTTAATTACGCCAGGGATTGCCTTTTCTATAGTAAATTATTCAAAAAATAATTTTTTACTGTCGCAAATTTTAAATACGCCAGGGATTGCCTTTTCTATAGTAAATTATTCAAAAAATAATTTTCTACTGTCGCAAATTTTAATTACGCCAGGGATTGCCTTTTCTACAGTAAATTTTTCAAAATATTAATTTTTTACTGTCGCAAATTTTAAATACGCCAGGGATTGCCTTTTCTATAGTAAATTATTCAAAAAATAATTTTCTACTGTCGCAAATTTTAATTACGCCAGGGATTGCCTTTTCTATAGTAAATTATTCAAAAAATAATTTTCAACTGTCGCAAATTTTAATTACGCCAGGGATTGCCTTTTCTACAGTAAATTTCTCACAAATTAATTTTCTCCTGTCGCAAATTTTAATTACGCCAGGGATTGCCTTTTCTATAGTAAATTATTCAAAAAATAATTTTCAACTGTCGCAAATTTTAATTACGCCAGGGATTGCCTTTTCTATAGTAAATTATTCAAAAAATAATATTCTACTGTCGCAAATTTTAATTACGCCAGGGATTGCCTTTTCTATAGTAAATTATTCAAAAAATAATTTTTTACTGTCGCAAATTTTAAATACGCCAGGGATTGCCTTTTCTATAGTAAATTATTCAAAAAATAATTTTCTACTGTCGCAAATTTTAATTACGCCAGGGATTGCCTTTTCTACAGTAAATTTTTCAAAATATTAATTTTTTACTGTCGCAAATTTTAAATACGCCAGGGATTGCCTTTTCTATAGTAAATTATTCAAAAAATAATTTTCTACTGTCGCAAATTTTAATTACGCCAGGGATTGCCTTTTCTATAGTAAATTATTCAAAAAATAATTTTCAACTGTCGCAAATTTTAATTACGCCAGGGATTGCCTTTTCTACAGTAAATTTCTCACAAATTAATTTTCTCCTGTCGCAAATTTTAATTGCGCCAGGGATTGCCCTTTCTATAGTAAATTATTCAAAAAATAATTTTCAACTGTCGCAAATTTTAATTACGCCAGGGATTGCCTTTTCTACAGTAAATTTCTCACAAATTAATTTTATCCTGTCGCAAATTTTAATTGCGCCAGGGATTGCCTTTTCTATAGTAAATTATTCAAAAAATCATTTTCTACTGTCGCAAATTTTAATTACGCCAGGGATTGCCTTTTCTATAGTAAATTATTCAAAAAATAATTTTCTACTGTCGCAAATTTTAATTGCGCCAGGGATTGCCTTTTCTATAGTAAATTATTCAAAAAATAATTTTCAACTGTCGCAAATTTTAAATACGCCAGGGATTGCCTTTTCTATAGTAAATTATTCAAAAAATAATTTTTTACTGTCGCAAATTTTAATTACGCCAGGGATTGCCTTTTCTATAGCAAATTATTCAAAAAATAATTTTATACTGTCGCAAATTTTAAGTGCACCAGGGATTGCCTTTTCTATAGTAAATTATTCAAAAAATAATTTTATACTGTCGCAAATTTTAATTGCGACAGGGATTGCCTTTTCTATAGTAAATTATTCAAAAAATAATTTTCAACTGTCGCAAATTTTAATTGCGCCAGGGATTGCCTTTAATATAGTAAATTATTCAAAAAATAATTTTATACTGTCGCAAATTTTAATTACGCCAGGGATTGCCTTTTCTATAGTAAATTATTCAAAAAATAATTTTCTACTGTCGCAAATTTTAATTACGCCAGGGATTGCCTTTTCTACAGTAAATTTTTCAAAATATTAATTTTTTACTGTCGCAAATTTAAATACGCCAGGGATTGCCTTTTCTATAGTAAATTATTCAAAAAATAATTTTCTACTGTCGCAAATTTTAATTACGCCAGGGATTGCCTTTTCTATAGTAAATTATTCAAAAAATAATTTTCAACTGTCGCAAATTTTAATTACGCCAGGGATTGCCTTTTCTACAGTAAATTTCTCACAAATTAATTTTCTCCTGTCGCAAATTTTAATTGCGCCAGGGATTGCCTTTTCTATAGTAAATTATTCAAAAAATCATTTTCTACTGTCGCAAATTTTAATTACGCCAGGGATTGCCTTTTCTATAGTAAATTATTCAAAAAATAATTTTCTACTGTCGCAAATTTTAATTGCGCCAGGGATTGCCTTTTCTATAGTACATTATTCAAAAAATAATTTTCAACTGTCGCAAATTTTAAATACGCCAGGGATTGCCTTTTCTATAGTAAATTATTCAAAAAATAATTTTTTACTGTCGCAAATTTTAATTACGCCAGGGATTGCCTTTTCTATAGCAAATTATTCAAAAAATAATTTTATGCTGTCGCAAATTTTAAGTGCGCCAGGGATTGCCTTTTCTATAGTAAATTATTCAAAAAATAATTTTATACTGTCGCAAATTTTAATTGCGACAGGGATTGCCTTTTCTATAGTAAATTATTCAAAAAATAATTTTCAACTGTCGCAAATTTTAATTGCGCCAGGGATTGCCTTTAATATAGTAAATTATTCAAAAAATAATTTTATACTGTCGCAAATTTTAATTACGCCAGGGATTGCCTTTTCTATAGTAAATTATTCAAAAAATAATTTTCAACTGTCGCAAATTTTAATTACGCCAGGGATTGCCTTTTCTATAGTAAATTATTCAAAAAATAATTTTTTACTGTCGCAAATTGTAATTGCGCCAGGGATTGCCTTTTCTATAGTAAATTATTCAAAAAATAATTTCTTACTGTCGCAAATTTTAAATACGCCAAGGATTGCCTTTTCTATAGTAAATTATTCAAAAAATAATTTTATACAGTCGCAAATTTTAAGTGCGCCAGGGATTGCCTTTTCTATAGTAAATTATTCAAAAAATAATTTTATACTGTCGCAAATTTTAAGTGCGCCAGGGATTGCCTTTTCTATAGTAAATTTTGCAAAAAATAATTTTTTACTGTCGCAAATTTTAAGTTCGCAAGGGATTGCCTTTTCTATAGTAAATTATTCAAAAAATAATTTTTTACTGTCGCAAATTTTAACTGCGCCAGGGATTGCCTTTTCTATAGTAAATTATTCAAAAAATAATTTTTTACTGTCGCAAATTTCAAATACGCCAGGGATTGCCTTTTCTATAGTAAATTATTCAAAAAATAATTTTCTACTGTCGCAAATTTTAATTACGCCAGGCATTGCCTTTTCTATAGTAAATTATTCAAAAAATAATTTTATACTGTCGCAAATTTTAATTACGCCAGGGATTGCCATTTTTATAGTAAATTATTCAAAAAATAATTTTTTACTGTCGCAAATTTTAAATATCCCAGGGATTGCCTTTTCTACAGTAAATTTTGCAAAAAATAATTTTTTACTGTCGCAAATTTCAAATACGCCAGGGATTGCCTTTTCTACAGTAAATTTTGCAAAAAATAATTTTTTACTGTTGCAAATTTTAATTGCGCCAGGGATTGCCTTTTCTATAGTAAATTATTCAAAAAATAATTTTATACTGTCGCAAATTTTAATTACGCCAGGGATTGCCTTTTCTATAGTAAATTATTCAAAAAATAATTTTTTACTGTCGCAAATTTTAAATACGCCAGGGATTGCTTTTTCTATAGTAAATTATTCAAAAAATAATTTTCAACTGTCGCAAATTTTAATTACGCCAGGGATTGCCGTTTCTATAGTAAATTATTCAAAAAATAATTTTTTACTGTCGCAAATTGTAATTGCGCCAGGGATTGCCTTTTATATAGTAAATTATTCAAAAAATAATTTCTTACTGTCGCAAATTTTAAATACGCCAAGGATTGCCTTTTCTATAGTGAATTATTCAAAAAATAATTTTATACAGTCGCAAATTTTAAGTGCGCCAGGGATTGCCTTTTCTATAGTAAATTATTCAAAAAATAATTTTATACTGTCGCAAATTTTAAGTGCGCCAGGGATTGCCTTTTCTATAGTAAATTTTGCAAAAAATAATTTTTTACTGTCGCAAATTTTAATTACGCCAGGGATTGCCTTTTCTATAGTAAATTATTCAAAAAATAATTTTCTACTGTCGCAAATTTTAATTACGCCAGGGATTGCCTTTTCTATAGTAAATTATTCAAAAAATAATTTTATACTGTCGCAAATTTTAATTACGCCAGGGATTGCCATTTCTATAGTAAATTATTCAAAAAATAATTTTTTACTGTCGCAAATTTTAAATATCCCAGGGATTGCCTTTTCTACAGTAAATTTTGCAAAAAATAATTTTTTACCGTCGCAAATTTCAAATCCGCCAGGGATTGCCTTTTCTACAGTAAATTTTGCAAAAAATAATTTTTTACTGTTGCAAATTTTAATTGCGCCAGGGATTGCCTTTTCTATAGTAAATTATTCAAAAAATAATTTTATACTGTCGCAAATTTTAATTACGCCAGGGATTGCCTTTTCTATAGTAAATTATTCAAAAAATAATTTTTTACTGTCGCAAATTTTAAATACGCCAGGGATTGCCTTTTCTATAGTAAATTATTCAAAAAATAATTTTCAACTGTCGCAAATTTTAATTACGCCAGGGATTGCCGTTTCTATAGTAAATTATTCAAAAAATTATTTTTTACTGTCGCAAATTGTAATTGCGCCAGGGATTGCCTTTTATATAGTAAATTATTCAAAAAATAATTTCTTACTGTCGCAAATTTTAAATATGCCAGGGATTGCCTTTTCTATAGTAAATTATTCAAAAAATAATTTTATACTGTCGCAAATTTTAAGTGCGCCAGGGATTGCCTTTTCTATAGTAAATTATTCAAAAAATAATTTTATACTGTCGCAAATTTTAATTACGCCAGGGATTGCCTTTTCTATAGTAAATTATTCAAAAAATAATTCTATACTGTCGCAAATTTTAAGTGCGCCAGGGATTGCCTTTTCTATAGTAAATTTTGCAAATAATAATTTTTTACTGTCGCAAATTTTAATTACGCCAGGGATTGCCTTTTCTATAGTAAATTATTCAAAAAATAATTTTCTACTGTTGCAAATTTTAATTACGCCAGGGATTGCCTTTTCTATAGTAAATTATTCAAAAAATAATTTTCTACTGTCGCAAATTTTAAGTTCGCAAGGGATTGTCTTTTCTATAGTAAATTATTCAAAAAATAATTTTATACTGTCGCAAATTTTAATTACGCCACGGATTGCCTTTTCTATAGTAAATTATTCAAAAAATAATTTTATACTGTCGCAAATTTTAAGTGCGCCAGGGATTGCCTTTTCTATAGTAAATTTTGCAAAAAATAATTTTTTACTGTCGCAAATTTTAATTACGCCAGGGATTGCCTTTTCTATAGTAAATTATTCAAAAAATAATTTTCTACTGTCGCAAATTTTAATTACGCCAGGGATTGCCTTTTCTATAGTAAATTATTCAAAAAATAATTTTCTACTGTCGCAAATTTTAAGTTCGCAAGGGATTGCCTTTTCTATAGTAAATTATTCAAAAAATAATTTTTTACTGTCGCAAATTTTAATTGCGCCAGGGATTGCCTTTTCTATAGTAAATTATTCAAAAAATAATTTCTTACTGTCGCAAATTTTAAATACGCCAGGGATTGCCTTTTCTATAGTAAATTATTCAAAAAATAATTTTATACTGTCGCAAATTTTAAGTGCGCCAGGGATTGCCTTTTCTATTGTAAATTATTCAAAAAATAATTTTATACTGTCGCAAATTTTAATTACGCCACGGATTGCCTTTTCTATAGTAAATTATTCAAAAAATAATTTTATACTGTCGCAAATTTTAAGTGCGCCAGGGATTGCCTTTTCTATAGTAAATTTTGCAAAAAATAATTTTTTACTGTCGCAAATTTTAATTACGCCAGGGATTGCTTTTTCTATAGTAAATTATTCAAAAAATAATTTTCTACTGTCGCAAATTTTAATTACGCCTGGGATTGCCTTTTCTATAGTAAATTATTCAAAAAATAATTTTCTACTGTCGCAAATTTTAAGTTCGCAAGGGATTGCCTTTTCTATAGTAAATTATTCAAAAAATAATTTTTTACTGTCGCAAATTTTAATTGCGCCAGGGATTGCCTTTTCTATAGTAAATTATTCAAAAAATAATTTTTTACTGTCGCAAATTTCAAATACGCCAGGGATTGCCTTTTCTATAGTAAATTATTCAAAAAATAATTTTCTACTGTCGCAAATTTTAATTACGCCAGGGATTGCCTTTTCTATAGTAAATTTTGCAAAAAATAATTTTTTACTGTCGCAAATTTTAATTACGCCAGGGATTGCCTTTTCTATAGTAAATTATTCAAAAAATAATTTTCTACTGTCGCAAATTTTAATTACGCCAGGGATTGCCTTTTCTATAGTAAATTATTCAAAAAATAATTTTCTACTGTCGCAAATTTTAAGTGCGCCAGGGATTGCCTTTTCTACAGTAAATTTTCAAAAAATAATTTTTTACTGTCGCAAATTGTAATTGCGCCAGGGATTGCTTTTTCTGTAGTAAATTATTCAAAAAATAATTTCTTACTGTCGCAAATTTTAAATACGCCAGGGATTGCCTTTTCTATAGTAAATTATTCAAAAAATAATTTTATACTGTCGCAAATTTTAAGTGCGCCAGGGATTGCCTTTTCTATTGTAAATTATTCAAAAAATAATTTTATACTGTCGCAAATTTTAATTACGCCACGGATTGCCTTTTCTATAGTAAATTATTCAAAAAATAATTTTATACTGTTGCAAATTTTAAGTGCGCCAGGGATTGCCTTTTCTATAGTAAATTTTGCAAAAAATAATTTTTTACTGTCGCAAATTTTAATTACGCCAGGGATTGCTTTTTCTATAGTAAATTATTCAAAAAATAATTTTCTACTGTCGCAAATTTTAATTACGCCTGGGATTGCCTTTTCTATAGTAAATTATTCAAAAAATAATTTTCTACTGTCGCAAATTTTAAGTTCGCAAGGGATTGCCTTTTCTATAGTAAATTATTCAAAAAATAATTTTTTACTGTCGCAAATTTTAATTGCGCCAGGGATTGCCTTTTCTATAGTAAATTATTCAAAAAATAATTTTTTACTGTCGCAAATTTCAAATACGCCAGGGATTGCCTTTTCTATAGTAAATTATTCAAAAAATAATTTTCTACTGTCGCAAATTTTAATTACGCCAGGGATTGCCTTTTCTATAGTAAATTATTCAAAAAATAATTTTATACTGTCGCAAATTTTAATTACGCCAGGGATTGCCTTTTCTATAGTAAATTATTCAAAAAATAATTTTCTACTGTCGCAAATTTTAACTACGTCAGGGATTGCCTTTTCTATAGTAAATTATTCAAAAAATAATTTTCTACTGTCGAAAATTTTAAGTGCGCCAGGGATTGCCTTTTCTATAGTAAATTATTCAAAAAATAATTTTTTACTGTCGCAAATTTTAATTGCGCCAGGGATTGCCTTTTCTATAGTAAATTATTCAAAAAATAATTTTTTACTGTCGCAAATTTTAAATACGCCAGGGATTGCCTTTTCTATAGTAAATTATTCAAAAAATAATTTTATACTGTCGCAAATTTTAATTACGCCAGGGATTGCCTTTTCTATAGTAAATTATTCAAAAAATAATTTTTTACTGTCGCAAATTTTAAATATCCCAGAGATTGCCTTTTTTACAGTAAATTTTGCAAAAAATAATTTTTTACTGTCGCAAATTTCAAATCCGCCAGGGATTGCCTTTTCTACAGTAAATTTTGCAAAAAATAATTTTCAACTGTCGCAAATTTTAAATACGCCAGGGATTGCCTTTTCTATAGTAAATTATTCAAAAAATAATTTTTTGCTGTCGCAAATTTTAATTACGCCAGGGATTGCCTTTTCTATAGCAAATTATTCAAAAAATAATTTTATACTGTCGCAAATTTTAAGTGCGCCAGGGATTGCCTTTTCTATAGTAAATTATTCAAAAAATAATTTTATACTGTCGCAAATTTTAATTGCGCCAGGGATTGCCTTTTCTATAGTAAATTATTCAAAAAATAATTTTCAACTGTCGCAAATTTTAATTGCGCCAGGGATTGCCTTTAATATAGTAAATTATTCAAAAAATAATTTTATACTGTCGCAAATTTTAATTACGCCAGGGATTGCCTTTTCTATAGTAAATTATTCAAAAAATAATTTTCAACTGTCGCAAATTTTAATTACGCCAGGGATTGCCTTTTCTATAGTAAATTATTCAAAAAATAATTTTCTACTGTCGCAAATTTTAATTGCGCCAGGGATTGCCTTTTCTATAGTAAATTATTCAAAAAATAATTTTCAACTGTCGCAAATTTTAAATACGCCAGGGATTGCCTTTTTTATAGTAAATTATTCAAAAAATAATTTTTTACTGTCGCAAATTTTAATTACGCCAGGGATTGCCTTTTCTATAGCAAATTATTCAAAAAATAATTTTATACTGTCGCAAAATTTAAGTGCGCCAGGGATTGCCTTTTCTATAGTAAATTATTCAAAAAATAATTTTATACTGTCGCAAATTTTAATTGCGCCAGGGATTGCCTTTTCTATAGTAAATTATTCAAAAAATAATTTTCAACTGTCGCAAATTTTAATTGCGCCAGGGATTGCCTTTAATATAGTAAATTATTCAAAAAATAGTTTTATACTGTCGCAAATTTTAATTACGCCAGGGATTGCCTTTTCTATAGTAAATTATTCAAAAAATAATTTTCAACTGTCGCAACTTTTAATTACGCCTGGGATTGCCTTTTCTATAGTAAATTATTCAAAAAATAATTTTTTACTATCGCAAATTGTAATTGCGCCAGGGATTGCCATTTCTATAGTAAATTATTCAAAAAATAATTTCTTACTGTCGCAAATTTTAAATACGCCAGGGATTGCCTTTTCTATAGTAAATTATTCAAAAAATAATTTTATACTGTCGCAAATTTTAAGTGCGCCAGGGATTGCCTTTTCTATAGTAAATTATTCAAAAAATAATTTTATACTGTCGCTAATTTTAATTACGCCACGGATTGCCTTTTCTATAGTAAATTATTCAAAAAATAATTTTATACTGTCGCAAATTTTAAGTGCGCCAGGGATTGCCTTTTCTATAGTAAATTTTGCAAAAAATAATTTTTTACTGTCGCAAATTTTAATTACGCCAGGGATTGCCTTTTCTATAGTAAATTATTCAAAAAATAATTTTCTACTGTTGCAAATTTTAATTACGCCAGGGATTGCCTTTTCTATAGTAAATTATTCAAAAAATAATTTTCTACTGTCGCAAATTTTAAGTTCGCAAGGGATTGTCTTTTCTATAGTAAATTATTCAAAAAATAATTTTTTACTGTCGCAAATTTTAACTGCGCCAGGGATTGCCTTTTCTATAGTAAATTATTCAAAAAATAATTTTTTACTGTCGCAAATTTTAAATACGCCAGGGATTGCCTTTTCTATAGTAAATTATTCAAAAAATAATTTTCTACTGTCGCAAATTTTAATTACGCCAGGGATTTCCTTTTCTATAGTAAATTATTCAAAAAATAATTTTATACTGTCGCAAATTTTAATTACGCCAGGAATTGCCTTTTCTATAGTAAATTATTCAAAAAATAGTTTTTTACTGTCGCAAATTTTAAATATCCCAGGGATTGCCTTTTCTACAGTAAATTTTGCAAAAAATAATTTTTTACTGTCGCAAATTTCAAATCCGCCAGGGATTGCCTTTTCTACAGTAAATTTTGCAAAAAATAATTTTTTACTGTTGCAAATTTTAATTGCGCCAGGGATTGCCTTTTCTATAGTAAATTATTCAAAAAATAATTTTATACTGTCGCAAATTTTAATTACGCCAGGGATTGCCTTTTCTATAGTAAATTATTCAAAAAATAATTTTTTACTGTCGCAAATTTTAATTACGCCAGGGATTGCCTTTTCTATAGTAAATTATTCAAAAAATAATTTTATACTGTCGCAAATTTTAAGTGCGCCAGGGATTGCCTTTTCTATAGTAAATTTTGCAAATAATAATTTTTTACTGTCGCAAATTTTAATTACGCCAGGGATTGCCTTTTCTATAGTAAATTATTCAAAAAATAATTTTCTACTGTCGCAAATTTTAACTACGCCAGGGATTGCCTTTTCTATAGTAAATTATTCAAAAAATAATTTTCTACTGTCGAAAATTTTAAGTGCGCCAGGGATTGCCTTTTCTATAGTAAATTATTCAAAAAATAATTTTTTACTGTCGCAAATTTTAATTGCGCCAGGGATTGCCTTTTCTATAGTAAATTATTCAAAAAATAATTTTTTACTGTCGCAAATTTTAAATACGCCAGGGATTGCCTTTTCTATAGTAAATTATTCAAAAAATAATTTTCTACTGTCGCAAATTTTAATTACGCCAGGGATTGCCTTTTCTATAGTAAATTATTCAAAAAATAATTTTCTACTGTCGCAAATTTTAAGTGCGCCAGGGATTGCCTTTTCTACAGTAAATTTTCAAAAAATAATTTTTTACTGTCGCAAATTGTAATTGCGCCAGGGATTGCCTTTTCTATAGTAAATTATTCAAAAAATAATTTCTTACTGTCGCAAATTTTAAATACGCCAGGGATTGCCTTTTCTATAGTAAATTATTCAAAAAATAATTTTATACTGTCGCAAATTTTAAGTGCGCCAGGGATTGCCTTTTCTATAGTAAATTATTCAAAAAATAATTTTATACTGTCGCAAATTTTAATTACGCCACGGATTGCCTTTTCTCTAGTAAATTATTCAAAAAATAATTTTATACTGTCGCAAATTTTAAGTGCGCCAGGGATTGCCTTTTCTATAGTAAATTTTGCAAAAAATAATTTTTTACTGTCGCAAATTTTAATTACGCCAGGGATTGCCTTTTCTATAGTAAATTATTCAAAAAATAATTTTCTACTGTCGCAAATTTTAATTACGCCAGGGATTGCCTTTTCTATAGTAAATTATTCAAAAAATAATTTTCTACTGTCGCAAATTTTAAGTTCGCAAGGGATTGCCTTTTCTATAGTAAATTATTCAAAAAATAATTTTTTACTGTCGCAAATTTTAATTGCGCCAGGGATTGCCTTTTCTATAGTAAATTATTCAAAAAATAATTTTTTACTGTCGCAAATTTCAAATACGCCAGGGATTGCCTTTTCTATAGTAAATTATTCAAAAAATAATTTTCTACTGTCGCAAATTTTAATTACGCCAGGTATTGCCTTTTCTATAGTAAATTATTCAAAAAATAATTTTATACTGTCGCAAATTTTAATTACGCCAGGGATTGCCTTTTCTATAGTAAATTATTCAAAAAATAATTTTCTACTGTCGCAAATTTTAACTACGCCAGGGATTGCCTTTTCTATAGTAAATTATTCAAAAAATAATTTTCTACTGTCGAAAATTTTAAGTGCGCCAGGGATTGCCTTTTCTATAGTAAATTATTCAAAAAATAATTTTTTACTGTCGCAAATTTTAATTGCGCCAGGGATTGCCTTTTCTATAGTAAATTATTCAAAAAATAATTTTTTACTGTCGCAAATTTTAAATACGCCAGGGATTGCCTTTTCTATAGTAAATTATTCAAAAAATAATTTCTTACTGTCGCAAATTTTAAATACGCCAAGGATTGCCTTTTCTATAGTGAATTATTCAAAAAATAATTTTATACAGTCGCAAATTTTAAGTGCGCCAGGGATTGCCTTTTCTATAGTAAATTATTCAAAAAATAATTTTATACTGTCGCAAATTTTAAGTGCGCCAGGGATTGCCTTTTCTATAGTAAATTTTGCAAAAAATAATTTTTTACTGTCGCAAATTTTAATTACGCCAGGGATTGCCTTTTCTATAGTAAATTATTCAAAAAATAATTTTCTACTGTCGCAAATTTTAATTACGCCAGGGATTGCCTTTTCTATAGTAAATTATTCAAAAAATAATTTTATACTGTCGCAAATTTTAATTACGCCAGGGATTGCCATTTCTATAGTAAATTATTCAAAAAATAATTTTTTACTGTCGCAAATTTTAAATATCCCAGGGATTGCCTTTTCTACAGTAAATTTTGCAAAAAATAATTTTTTACCGTCGCAAATTTCAAATCCGCCAGGGATTGCCTTTTCTACAGTAAATTTTGCAAAAAATAATTTTTTACTGTTGCAAATTTTAATTGCGCCAGGGATTGCCTTTTCTATAGTAAATTATTCAAAAAATAATTTTATACTGTCGCAAATTTTAATTACGCCAGGGATTGCCTTTTCTATAGTAAATTATTCAAAAAATAATTTTTTACTGTCGCAAATTTTAAATACGCCAGGGATTGCCTTTTCTATAGTAAATTATTCAAAAAATAATTTTCAACTGTCGCAAATTTTAATTACGCCAGGGATTGCCGTTTCTATAGTAAATTATTCAAAAAATTATTTTTTACTGTCGCAAATTGTAATTGCGCCAGGGATTGCCTTTTATATAGTAAATTATTCAAAAAATAATTTCTTACTGTCGCAAATTTTAAATATGCCAGGGATTGCCTTTTCTATAGTAAATTATTCAAAAAATAATTTTATACTGTCGCAAATTTTAAGTGCGCCAGGGATTGCCTTTTCTATAGTAAATTATTCAAAAAATAATTTTATACTGTCGCAAATTTTAATTACGCCAGGGATTGCCTTTTCTATAGTAAATTATTCAAAAAATAATTCTATACTGTCGCAAATTTTAAGTGCGCCAGGGATTGCCTTTTCTATAGTAAATTTTGCAAATAATAATTTTTTACTGTCGCAAATTTTAATTACGCCAGGGATTGCCTTTTCTATAGTAAATTATTCAAAAAATAATTTTCTACTGTTGCAAATTTTAATTACGCCAGGGATTGCCTTTTCTATAGTAAATTATTCAAAAAATAATTTTCTACTGTCGCAAATTTTAAGTTCGCAAGGGATTGTCTTTTCTATAGTAAATTATTCAAAAAATAATTTTATACTGTCGCAAATTTTAATTACGCCACGGATTGCCTTTTCTATAGTAAATTATTCAAAAAATAATTTTATACTGTCGCAAATTTTAAGTGCGCCAGGGATTGCCTTTTCTATAGTAAATTTTGCAAAAAATAATTTTTTACTGTCGCAAATTTTAATTACGCCAGGGATTGCCTTTTCTATAGTAAATTATTCAAAAAATAATTTTCTACTGTCGCAAATTTTAATTACGCCAGGGATTGCCTTTTCTATAGTAAATTATTCAAAAAATAATTTTCTACTGTCGCAAATTTTAAGTTCGCAAGGGATTGCCTTTTCTATAGTAAATTATTCAAAAAATAATTTTTTACTGTCGCAAATTTTAATTGCGCCAGGGATTGCCTTTTCTATAGTAAATTATTCAAAAAATAATTTCTTACTGTCGCAAATTTTAAATACGCCAGGGATTGCCTTTTCTATAGTAAATTATTCAAAAAATAATTTTATACTGTCGCAAATTTTAAGTGCGCCAGGGATTGCCTTTTCTATTGTAAATTATTCAAAAAATAATTTTATACTGTCGCAAATTTTAATTACGCCACGGATTGCCTTTTCTATAGTAAATTATTCAAAAAATAATTTTATACTGTCGCAAATTTTAAGTGCGCCAGGGATTGCCTTTTCTATAGTAAATTTTGCAAAAAATAATTTTTTACTGTCGCAAATTTTAATTACGCCAGGGATTGCTTTTTCTATAGTAAATTATTCAAAAAATAATTTTCTACTGTCGCAAATTTTAATTACGCCTGGGATTGCCTTTTCTATAGTAAATTATTCAAAAAATAATTTTCTACTGTCGCAAATTTTAAGTTCGCAAGGGATTGCCTTTTCTATAGTAAATTATTCAAAAAATAATTTTTTACTGTCGCAAATTTTAATTGCGCCAGGGATTGCCTTTTCTATAGTAAATTATTCAAAAAATAATTTTTTACTGTCGCAAATTTCAAATACGCCAGGGATTGCCTTTTCTATAGTAAATTATTCAAAAAATAATTTTCTACTGTCGCAAATTTTAATTACGCCAGGGATTGCCTTTTCTATAGTAAATTTTGCAAAAAATAATTTTTTACTGTCGCAAATTTTAATTACGCCAGGGATTGCCTTTTCTATAGTAAATTATTCAAAAAATAATTTTCTACTGTCGCAAATTTTAATTACGCCAGGGATTGCCTTTTCTATAGTAAATTATTCAAAAAATAATTTTCTACTGTCGCAAATTTTAAGTGCGCCAGGGATTGCCTTTTCTACAGTAAATTTTCAAAAAATAATTTTTTACTGTCGCAAATTGTAATTGCGCCAGGGATTGCTTTTTCTGTAGTAAATTATTCAAAAAATAATTTCTTACTGTCGCAAATTTTAAATACGCCAGGGATTGCCTTTTCTATAGTAAATTATTCAAAAAATAATTTTATACTGTCGCAAATTTTAAGTGCGCCAGGGATTGCCTTTTCTATTGTAAATTATTCAAAAAATAATTTTATACTGTCGCAAATTTTAATTACGCCACGGATTGCCTTTTCTATAGTAAATTATTCAAAAAATAATTTTATACTGTTGCAAATTTTAAGTGCGCCAGGGATTGCCTTTTCTATAGTAAATTTTGCAAAAAATAATTTTTTACTGTCGCAAATTTTAATTACGCCAGGGATTGCTTTTTCTATAGTAAATTATTCAAAAAATAATTTTCTACTGTCGCAAATTTTAATTACGCCTGGGATTGCCTTTTCTATAGTAAATTATTCAAAAAATAATTTTCTACTGTCGCAAATTTTAAGTTCGCAAGGGATTGCCTTTTCTATAGTAAATTATTCAAAAAATAATTTTTTACTGTCGCAAATTTTAATTGCGCCAGGGATTGCCTTTTCTATAGTAAATTATTCAAAAAATAATTTTTTACTGTCGCAAATTTCAAATACGCCAGGGATTGCCTTTTCTATAGTAAATTATTCAAAAAATAATTTTCTACTGTCGCAAATTTTAATTACGCCAGGGATTGCCTTTTCTATAGTAAATTATTCAAAAAATAATTTTATACTGTCGCAAATTTTAATTACGCCAGGGATTGCCTTTTCTATAGTAAATTATTCAAAAAATAATTTTCTACTGTCGCAAATTTTAACTACGTCAGGGATTGCCTTTTCTATAGTAAATTATTCAAAAAATAATTTTCTACTGTCGAAAATTTTAAGTGCGCCAGGGATTGCCTTTTCTATAGTAAATTATTCAAAAAATAATTTTTTACTGTCGCAAATTTTAATTGCGCCAGGGATTGCCTTTTCTATAGTAAATTATTCAAAAAATAATTTTTTACTGTCGCAAATTTTAAATACGCCAGGGATTGCCTTTTCTATAGTAAATTATTCAAAAAATAATTTTATACTGTCGCAAATTTTAATTACGCCAGGGATTGCCTTTTCTATAGTAAATTATTCAAAAAATAATTTTTTACTGTCGCAAATTTTAAATATCCCAGAGATTGCCTTTTTTACAGTAAATTTTGCAAAAAATAATTTTTTACTGTCGCAAATTTCAAATCCGCCAGGGATTGCCTTTTCTACAGTAAATTTTGCAAAAAATAATTTTCAACTGTCGCAAATTTTAAATACGCCAGGGATTGCCTTTTCTATAGTAAATTATTCAAAAAATAATTTTTTGCTGTCGCAAATTTTAATTACGCCAGGGATTGCCTTTTCTATAGCAAATTATTCAAAAAATAATTTTATACTGTCGCAAATTTTAAGTGCGCCAGGGATTGCCTTTTCTATAGTAAATTATTCAAAAAATAATTTTATACTGTCGCAAATTTTAATTGCGCCAGGGATTGCCTTTTCTATAGTAAATTATTCAAAAAATAATTTTCAACTGTCGCAAATTTTAATTGCGCCAGGGATTGCCTTTAATATAGTAAATTATTCAAAAAATAATTTTATACTGTCGCAAATTTTAATTACGCCAGGGATTGCCTTTTCTATAGTAAATTATTCAAAAAATAATTTTCAACTGTCGCAAATTTTAATTACGCCAGGGATTGCCTTTTCTATAGTAAATTATTCAAAAAATAATTTTCTACTGTCGCAAATTTTAATTGCGCCAGGGATTGCCTTTTCTATAGTAAATTATTCAAAAAATAATTTTCAACTGTCGCAAATTTTAAATACGCCAGGGATTGCCTTTTTTATAGTAAATTATTCAAAAAATAATTTTTTACTGTCGCAAATTTTAATTACGCCAGGGATTGCCTTTTCTATAGCAAATTATTCAAAAAATAATTTTATACTGTCGCAAAATTTAAGTGCGCCAGGGATTGCCTTTTCTATAGTAAATTATTCAAAAAATAATTTTATACTGTCGCAAATTTTAATTGCGCCAGGGATTGCCTTTTCTATAGTAAATTATTCAAAAAATAATTTTCAACTGTCGCAAATTTTAATTGCGCCAGGGATTGCCTTTAATATAGTAAATTATTCAAAAAATAGTTTTATACTGTCGCAAATTTTAATTACGCCAGGGATTGCCTTTTCTATAGTAAATTATTCAAAAAATAATTTTCAACTGTCGCAACTTTTAATTACGCCTGGGATTGCCTTTTCTATAGTAAATTATTCAAAAAATAATTTTTTACTATCGCAAATTGTAATTGCGCCAGGGATTGCCATTTCTATAGTAAATTATTCAAAAAATAATTTCTTACTGTCGCAAATTTTAAATACGCCAGGGATTGCCTTTTCTATAGTAAATTATTCAAAAAATAATTTTATACTGTCGCAAATTTTAAGTGCGCCAGGGATTGCCTTTTCTATAGTAAATTATTCAAAAAATAATTTTATACTGTCGCTAATTTTAATTACGCCACGGATTGCCTTTTCTATAGTAAATTATTCAAAAAATAATTTTATACTGTCGCAAATTTTAAGTGCGCCAGGGATTGCCTTTTCTATAGTAAATTTTGCAAAAAATAATTTTTTACTGTCGCAAATTTTAATTACGCCAGGGATTGCCTTTTCTATAGTAAATTATTCAAAAAATAATTTTCTACTGTTGCAAATTTTAATTACGCCAGGGATTGCCTTTTCTATAGTAAATTATTCAAAAAATAATTTTCTACTGTCGCAAATTTTAAGTTCGCAAGGGATTGTCTTTTCTATAGTAAATTATTCAAAAAATAATTTTTTACTGTCGCAAATTTTAACTGCGCCAGGGATTGCCTTTTCTATAGTAAATTATTCAAAAAATAATTTTTTACTGTCGCAAATTTTAAATACGCCAGGGATTGCCTTTTCTATAGTAAATTATTCAAAAAATAATTTTCTACTGTCGCAAATTTTAATTACGCCAGGGATTTCCTTTTCTATAGTAAATTATTCAAAAAATAATTTTATACTGTCGCAAATTTTAATTACGCCAGGAATTGCCTTTTCTATAGTAAATTATTCAAAAAATAGTTTTTTACTGTCGCAAATTTTAAATATCCCAGGGATTGCCTTTTCTACAGTAAATTTTGCAAAAAATAATTTTTTACTGTCGCAAATTTCAAATCCGCCAGGGATTGCCTTTTCTACAGTAAATTTTGCAAAAAATAATTTTTTACTGTTGCAAATTTTAATTGCGCCAGGGATTGCCTTTTCTATAGTAAATTATTCAAAAAATAATTTTATACTGTCGCAAATTTTAATTACGCCAGGGATTGCCTTTTCTATAGTAAATTATTCAAAAAATAATTTTTTACTGTCGCAAATTTTAATTACGCCAGGGATTGCCTTTTCTATAGTAAATTATTCAAAAAATAATTTTATACTGTCGCAAATTTTAAGTGCGCCAGGGATTGCCTTTTCTATAGTAAATTTTGCAAATAATAATTTTTTACTGTCGCAAATTTTAATTACGCCAGGGATTGCCTTTTCTATAGTAAATTATTCAAAAAATAATTTTCTACTGTCGCAAATTTTAACTACGCCAGGGATTGCCTTTTCTATAGTAAATTATTCAAAAAATAATTTTCTACTGTCGAAAATTTTAAGTGCGCCAGGGATTGCCTTTTCTATAGTAAATTATTCAAAAAATAATTTTTTACTGTCGCAAATTTTAATTGCGCCAGGGATTGCCTTTTCTATAGTAAATTATTCAAAAAATAATTTTTTACTGTCGCAAATTTTAAATACGCCAGGGATTGCCTTTTCTATAGTAAATTATTCAAAAAATAATTTTCTACTGTCGCAAATTTTAATTACGCCAGGGATTGCCTTTTCTATAGTAAATTATTCAAAAAATAATTTTCTACTGTCGCAAATTTTAAGTGCGCCAGGGATTGCCTTTTCTACAGTAAATTTTCAAAAAATAATTTTTTACTGTCGCAAATTGTAATTGCGCCAGGGATTGCCTTTTCTATAGTAAATTATTCAAAAAATAATTTCTTACTGTCGCAAATTTTAAATACGCCAGGGATTGCCTTTTCTATAGTAAATTATTCAAAAAATAATTTTATACTGTCGCAAATTTTAAGTGCGCCAGGGATTGCCTTTTCTATAGTAAATTATTCAAAAAATAATTTTATACTGTCGCAAATTTTAATTACGCCACGGATTGCCTTTTCTCTAGTAAATTATTCAAAAAATAATTTTATACTGTCGCAAATTTTAAGTGCGCCAGGGATTGCCTTTTCTATAGTAAATTTTGCAAAAAATAATTTTTTACTGTCGCAAATTTTAATTACGCCAGGGATTGCCTTTTCTATAGTAAATTATTCAAAAAATAATTTTCTACTGTCGCAAATTTTAATTACGCCAGGGATTGCCTTTTCTATAGTAAATTATTCAAAAAATAATTTTCTACTGTCGCAAATTTTAAGTTCGCAAGGGATTGCCTTTTCTATAGTAAATTATTCAAAAAATAATTTTTTACTGTCGCAAATTTTAATTGCGCCAGGGATTGCCTTTTCTATAGTAAATTATTCAAAAAATAATTTTTTACTGTCGCAAATTTCAAATACGCCAGGGATTGCCTTTTCTATAGTAAATTATTCAAAAAATAATTTTCTACTGTCGCAAATTTTAATTACGCCAGGTATTGCCTTTTCTATAGTAAATTATTCAAAAAATAATTTTATACTGTCGCAAATTTTAATTACGCCAGGGATTGCCTTTTCTATAGTAAATTATTCAAAAAATAATTTTCTACTGTCGCAAATTTTAACTACGCCAGGGATTGCCTTTTCTATAGTAAATTATTCAAAAAATAATTTTCTACTGTCGAAAATTTTAAGTGCGCCAGGGATTGCCTTTTCTATAGTAAATTATTCAAAAAATAATTTTTTACTGTCGCAAATTTTAATTGCGCCAGGGATTGCCTTTTCTATAGTAAATTATTCAAAAAATAATTTTTTACTGTCGCAAATTTTAAATACGCCAGGGATTGCCTTTTCTATAGTAAATTATTCAAAAAATAATTTTCTACTGTCGCAAATTTTAATTACGCCAGGGATTGCCTTTTCTATAGTAAATTATTCAAAAAATAATTTTCTACTGTCGCAAATTTTAAGTGCGCCAGGGATTGCCTTTTCTACAGTAAATTTTGCAAAAAATAATTTTTTACTCTTGCAAATTTTAACTGCGCCAGGGATTGCCATTTCTATAGTAAATTATTCAAAAAATAATTTTATACTGTCGCAAATTTTAATTACGCTAGGGATTACCTTTTCTATAGTAAATTATTCAAAAAATAATTTTCTACTGTCGCAAATTTTAATTACGCCAGGGATTGCCTTTTCTATAGTAAATTATTCAAAAAATAATTTTATACTGTCGCAAATTTTAATTACGCCAGGGATTGCCTTTTCTATAGTAAATTATTCAAAAAATAATTTTTTACTGTCGCAAATTTTAAATATCCCAGGGATTGCCTTTTCTACAGTAAATTTTGCAAAAAATAATTTTTTACTGTCGCAAATTTCAAATCCGCCAGGGATTGCCTTTTCTACAGTAAATTTTGCAAAAAATAATTTTCAACTGTCGCAAATTTTAAATACGCCAGGGATTGCCTTTTCTATAGTAAATTATTCAAAAAATAATTTTTTGCTGTCGCAAATTTTAATTACGCCAGGGATTGCCTTTTCTATAGCAAATTATTCAAAAAATAATTTTATACTGTCGCAAATTTTAAGTGCGCCAGGGATTGCCTTTTCTATAGTAAATTATTCAAAAAATAATTTTATACTGTCGCAAATTTTAATTGCGCCAGGGATTGCCTTTTCTATAGTAAATTATTCAAAAAATAATTTTCAACTGTCGCAAATTTTAATTGCGCCAGGGATTGCCTTTAATATAGTAAATTATTCAAAAAATAATTTTATACTGTCGCAAATTTTAATTACGCCAGGGATTGCCTTTTCTATAGTAAATTATTCAAAAAATAATTTTCAACTGTCGCAAATTTTAATTACGCCAGGGATTGCCTTTTCTATAGTAAATTATTCAAAAAATAATTTTCTACTGTCGCAAATTTTAATTGCGCCAGGGATTGCCTTTTCTATAGTAAATTATTCAAAAAATAATTTTCAACTGTCGCAAATTTTAAATACGCCAGGGATTGCCTTTTTTATAGTAAATTATTCAAAAAATAATTTTTTACTGTCGCAAATTTTAATTACGCCAGGGATTGCCTTTTCTATAGCAAATTATTCAAAAAATAATTTTATACTGTCGCAAAATTTAAGTGCGCCAGGGATTGCCTTTTCTATAGTAAATTATTCAAAAAATAATTTTATACTGTCGCAAATTTTAATTGCGCCAGGGATTGCCTTTTCTATAGTAAATTATTCAAAAAATAATTTTCAACTGTCGCAAATTTTAATTGCGCCAGGGATTGCCTTTAATATAGTAAATTATTAAAAAAATAGTTTTATCCTGTCGCAAATTTTAATTACGCCAGGGATTGCCTTTTCTATAGTAAATTATTCAAAAAATAATTTTCAACTGTCGCAACTTTTAATTACGCCTGGGATTGCCTTTTCTATAGTAAATTATTCAAAAAATAATTTTTTACTGTCGCAAATTGTAATTGCGCCAGGGATTGCCTTTTCTATAGTAAATTATTCAAAAAATAATTTCTTACTGTCGCAAATTTTAAATACGCCAGGGATTGCCTTTTCTATAGTAAATTATTCAAAAAATAATTTTATACTGTCGCAAATTTTAAGTGCGCCAGGGATTGCCTTTTCTATAGTAAATTATTCAAAAAATAATTTTATACTGTCGCAAATTTTAATTACGCCACGGATTGCCTTTTCTATAGTAAATTATTCAAAAAATAATTTTATAATGTCGCAAATTTTAAGTGCGCCAGGGATTGCCTTTTCTATAGTAAATTTTGCAAAAAATAATTTTTTACTGTCGCAAATTTTAATTACGCCAGGGATTGCCTTTTCTATAGTAAATTATTCAAAAAATAATTTTCTACTGTTGCAAATTTTAATTACGCCAGGGATTGCCTTTTCTATAGTAAATTATTCAAAAAATAATTTTCTACTGTCGCAAATTTTAAGTTCGCAAGGGATTGTCTTTTCTATAGTAAATTATTCAAAAAATAATTTTTTACTGTCGCAAATTTTAACTGCGCCAGGGATTGCCTTTTCTATAGTAAATTATTCAAAAAATAATTTTTTACTGTCGCAAATTTTAAATACGCCAGGGATTGCCTTTTCTATAGTAAATTATTCAAAAAATAATTTTCTACTGTCGCAAATTTTAATTACGCCAGGGATTTCCTTTTCTATAGTAAATTATTCAAAAAATAATTTTATACTGTCGCAAATTTTAATTACGCCAGGAATTGCCTTTTCTATAGTAAATTATTCAAAAAATAATTTTTTACTGTCGCAAATTTTAAATATCACAGGGATTGCCTTTTCTACAGTAAATTTTGCAAAAAATAATTTTTTACTGTCGCAAATTTCAAATCCGCCAGGGATTGCCTTTTCTACAGTAAATTTTGCAAAAAATAATTTTTTACTGTTGCAAATTTTAATTGCGCCAGGGATTGCCTTTTCTATAGTAAATTATTCAAAAAATAATTTTATACTGTCGCAAATTTTAATTACACCAGGGATTGCCTTTTCTATAGTAAATTATTCAAAAAATAATTTTTTACTGTCGCAAATTTCAAATACGCCAGGGATTGCCTTTTCTATAGTAAATTATTCAAAAAATAATTTTCTACTGTCCCAAATTTTAATTACGCCAGGGATTGCCTTTTCTATAGTAAATTATTCAAAAAATAATTTTATACTGTCGCAAATTTTAATTACGCCAGGGATTGCCTTTTCTATAGTAAATTATTCAAAAAATAATTTTCTACTGTCGCAAATTTTAACTACGCCAGGGATTGCCTTTTCTATAGTAAATTATTCAAAAAATAATTTTCTACTGTCGAAAATTTTAAGTGCGCCATGGATTGCCTTTTCTATAGTAAATTATTCAAAAAATAATTTTTTACTGTCGCAAATTTTAATTGCGCCAGGGATTGCCTTTTCTATAGTAAATTATTCAAAAAATAATTTTTTACTGTCGCAAATTTTAAATACGCCAGGGATTGCCTTTTCTATAGTAAATTATTCAAAAAATAATTTTCTACTGTCGCAAATTTTAATTACGCCAGGGATTGCCTTTTCTATAGTAAATTATTCAAAAAATAATTTTCTACTGTCGCAAATTTTAAGTGCGCCAGGGATTGCCTTTTCTACAGTAAATTTTGCAAAAAATAATTTTTTACTGTTGCAAATTTTAACTGCGCCAGGGATTGCCATTTCTATAGTAAATTATTCAAAAAATAATTTTATACTGTCGCAAATTTTAATTACGCTAGGGATTACCTTTTCTATAGTAAATTATTCAAAAAATAATTTTCTACTGTCGCAAATTTTAATTACGCCAGGGATTGCCTTTTCTATAGTAAATTATTCAAAAAATAATTTTATACTGTCGCAAATTTTAATTACGCCAGGGATTGCCTTTTCTATAGTAAATTATTCAAAAAATAATTTTTTACTGTCGCAAATTTTAAATATCCCAGGGATTGCCTTTTCTACAGTAAATTTTGCAAAAAATAATTTTTTACTGTCGCAAATTTCAAATCCGCCAGGGATTGCCTTTTCTACAGTAAATTTTGTAAAAAATAATTTTCAACTGTCGCAAATTTTAAATACGCCAGGGATTGCCTTTTCTATAGTAAATTATTCAAAAAATAATTTTTTGCTGTCGCAAATTTTAATTACGCCAGGGATTGCCTTTTCTATAGCAAATTATTCAAAAAATAATTTTATACTGTCGCAAATTTTAAGTGCGCCAGGGATTGCCTTTTCTATAGTAAATTATTCAAAAAATAATTTTATACTGTCGCAAATTTTAATTGCGCCAGGGATTGCCTTTTCTATAGTAAATTATTCAAAAAATAATTTTCAACTGTCGCAAATTTTAATTGCGCCAGGGATTGCCTTTAATATAGTAAATTATTCAAAAAATAATTTTATACTGTCGCAAATTTTAATTACGCCAGGGGTTGCCTTTTCTATAGTAAATTATTCAAAAAATAATTTTCAACTGTCGCAAATTTTAATTACGCCAGGGATTGCCTTTTCTATAGTAAATTATTCAAAAAATAATTTTCTACTGTCGCAAATTTTAATTGCGCCAGGGATTGCCTTTTCTATAGTAAATTATTCAAAAAATAATTTTCAACTGTCGCAAATTTTAAATACGCCAGGGATTGCCTTTTTTATAGTAAATTATTCAAAAAATAATTTTTTACTGTCGCAAATTTTAATTACGCCAGGGATTGCCTTTTCTATAGCAAATTATTCAAAAAATAATTTTATACTGTCGCAAAATTTAAGTGCGCCAGGGATTGCCTTTTCTATAGTAAATTATTCAAAAAATAATTTTATACTGTCGCAAATTTTAATTGCGCCAGGGATTGCCTTTTCTATAGTAAATTATTCAAAAAATAATTTTCAACTGTCGCAAATTTTAATTGCGCCAGGGATTGCCTTTAATATAGTAAATTATTCAAAAAATAGTTTTATCCTGTCGCAAATTTTAATTACACCAGGGATTGCCTTTTCTATAGTAAATTATTCAAAAAATAATTTTATACTGTCGCAAATTTTAAGTGCGCCAGGGATTGCCTTTTCTATAGTAAATTATTCAAAAAATAATTTTCAACTGTCGCAAATTTTAATTACGCCAGGGATTGCCTTTTCTATAGTAAATTATTCAAAAAATAATTTTCTACTGTCGCAAATTTTAATTGCGCCAGGGATTGCCTTTTCTATAGTAAATTATTCAAAAAATAATTTTCAACTGTCGCAAATTTTAAATCCGCCAGGGATTGCCTTTTCTACAGTAAATTTTGCAAAAAATAATTTTCAACTGTCGCAAATTTTAAATACGCCAGGGATTGCCTTTTCTATAGTAAATTATTCAAAAAATAATTTTTTACTGTCGCAAATTTTAAATATCCCAGGGATTGCTTTTTCTACAGTAAATTTTGCAAAAAATAATTTTTTACTGTCGCAAAATTTAAGTGCGCCAGGGATTGCCTTTTCTATAGTAAATTATTCAAAAAATAATTTTATACTGTCGCAAATTTTAATTGCGCCAGGGATTGCCTTTTCTATAGTAAATTATTCAAAAAATAATTTTCAACTTTCGCAAATTTTAATTGCGCCAGGGATTGCCTTTAATATAGTAAATTATTCAAAAAATAGTTTTATCCTGTCGCAAATTTTAAATACGCCAGGGATTGCCTTTTCTATAGTAAATTATTCAAAAAATAATTTTATACTGTCGCAAATTTTAAGTGCGCCAGGGATTGCCTTTTCTATAGTAAATTATTCAAAAAATAATTTTCAACTGTCGCAAATTTTAATTACGCCAGGGATTGCCTTTTCTATAGTAAATTATTCAAAAAATAATTTTCTACTGTCGCAAATTTTAATTGCGCCAGGGATTGCCTTTTCTATAGTAAAATATTCAAAAAATGATTTTTTACTGTCGCAAATTTTAAATATCCCAGGGATTGCCTTTTCTACAGTAAATTTTGCAAAAAATAATTTTTTACTGTCGCAAATTTCAAATCCGCCAGGGATTTCCTTTTCTACAGTAAATTTTGCAAAAAATAATTTTCAACTGTCGCAAATTTTAAATACGCCAGGGATTGCCTTTTCTATAGTAAATTATTCAAAAAATAATTTTTTGCTGTCGCAAATTTTAATTACGCCAGGGATTGCCTTTTCTATAGCAAATTATTCAAAAAATAATTTTATACTGTCGCAAATTTTAAGTGCGCCAGGGATTGCCTTTTCTATAGTAAATTATTCAAAAAATAATTTTATACTGTCGCAAATTTTAATTGCGCCAGGGATTGCCTTTTCTATAGTAAATTATTCAAAAAATAATTTTCAACTGTCGCAAATTTTAATTGCGCCAGGGATTGCCTTTAATATAGTAAATTATTCAAAAAATAATTTTATACTGTCGCAAATTTTAATTACGCCAGGGGTTGCCTTTTCTATAGTAAATTATTCAAAAAATAATTTTCAACTGTCGCAAATTTTAATTACGCCAGGGATTGCCTTTTCTATAGTAAATTATTCAAAAAATAATTTTCTACTGTCGCAAATTTTAATTGCGCCAGGGATTGCCTTTTCTATAGTAAATTATTCAAAAAATAATTTTCAACTGTCGCAAATTTTAAATACGCCAGGGATTGCCTTTTTTATAGTAAATTATTCAAAAAATAATTTTTTACTGTAGCAAATTTTAATTACGCCAGGGATTGCCTTTTCTATAGTAAATTATTCAAAAAATAATTTTATACTGTCGCAAATTTTAATTGCGCCAGGGATTGCCTTCTCTATAGTAAATTATTCAAAAAATAATTTTCAACTGTCGCAAATTTTAATTGCGCCAGGGATTGCCTTTAATATAGTAAATTATTCAAAAAATAGTTTTATCCTGTCGCAAATTTTAATTACGCCAGGTATTGCCTTTTCTATAGTAAATTATTCAAAAAATAATTTTATACTGTCGCAAATTTTAAGTGCGCCAGGGATTGCCTTTTCTATAGTAAATTATTCAAAAAATAATTTTCAACTGTCGCAAATTTTAATTACGCCAGGGATTGCCTTTTCTATAGTAAATTATTCAAAAAATAATTTTTTACTGTCGCAAATTTTAAATATCCCAGGGATTGCCTTTTCTACAGTAAATTTTGCAAAAAATAATTTTTTACTGTCGCAAATTTCAAATCCGCCAGGGATTGCCTTTTCTACAGTAAATTTTGCAAAAAATAATTTTCAACTGTCGCAAATTTTAAATACGCCAGGGATTGCCTTTTCTATAGTAAATTATTCAAAAAATAATTTTTTGCTGTCGCAAATTTTAATTACGCCAGGGATTGCCTTTTCTATAGCAAATTATTCAAAAAATAATTTTATACTGTCGCAAATTTTAAGTGCGCCAGGGATTGCCTTTTCTATAGTAAATTATTCAAAAAATAATTTTCAACTGTCGCAACTTTTAATTACGCCTGGGATTGCCTTTTCTATAGTAAATTATTCAAAAAATAATTTTTTACTGTCGCAAATTGTAATTGCGCCAGGGATTGCCTTTTCTATAGTAAATTATTCAAGAAATAATTTCTTACTGTCGCAAATTTTAAATACGCCAGGGATTGCCTTTTCTATAGTAAATTATTCAAAAAATAATTTTATACTGTCGCAAATTTTAAGTGCGCCAGGGATTGCCTTTTCTATAGTAAATTATTCAAAAAATAATTTTCAACTGTCGCAAATTTTAATTACGCCAGGGATTGCCTTTTCTATAGTAAATTATTCAAAAAATAATTTTCTACTGTCGCAAATTTTAATTGCGCCAGGGATTGCCTTTTCTATAGTAAATTATTCAAAAAATAATTTTCAACTGTCGCAAATTTTAAATACGCCAGGGATTGCCTTTTTTATAGTAAATTATTCAAAAAATAATTTTATACTGTCGCAAATTTTAATTACGCCACGGATTGCCTTTTCTATAGTAAATTATTCAAAAAATAATTTTATACTGTCGCAAATTTTAAGTGCGCCAGGGATTGCCTTTTCTATAGTAAATTTTGCAAAAAATAATTTTTTACTGTCGCAAATTTTAATTACGCCAGGGATTGCCTTTTCTATAGTAAATTATTCAAAAAATAATTTTCTACTGTTGAAAATTTTAATTACGCCAGGGATTGCCTTTTCTATAGTAAATTATTCAAAAAATAATTTTCTACTGTCGCAAATTTTAAGTGCGCCAGGGATTGCCTTTTCTACAGTAAATTTTCCAAAAAAAAATTTTTTACTGTTGCAAATTTTAATTGCGCCAGGGATTGCCTTTTCTATAGTAAATTATTCAAAAAATAATTTTATACTGTCGCAAATTGTAATTACGCTAGGGTTTACCTTTTCTATAGTAAATTATTCAAAAAATAATTTTCTACTATCGCAAATTTTAACTACGCCAGGAATTGCCTTTTCTATAGTAAATTATTCACAAAATAATTTTATACTGTCGCAAATTTTAATTACGCCAGGGATTGCCTTTTCTATAGTAAATTATTCAAAAAATAATTTTTTACTGTCGCAAATTTTAAATATCCCAGGGATTGCCTTTTCTACAGTAAATTTTGCAAAAAATAATTTTTTACTGTCGCAAATTTCAAATCCGCCAGGGATTGCCTTTTCTACAGTAAATTTTGCAAAAAAATAATTTTTTACTGTTGCAAATTTTAATTGCGCCAGGGATTGCCTTTTCTATAGTAAATTATTCAAAAAATAATTTTATACTGTCGCAAATTTTAATTACGCCAGGGATTGCCTTTTCTATAGTAAATTATTCAAAAAATAATTTTTTACTGTCGCAAATTTTAAATACGCCAGGGATTGCCTTTTCTATAGTAAATTATTCAAAAAATAATTTTTTACTGTCGCAAATTTTAAATATCCCAGGGATTGCCTTTTCTATTGTAAATTTCTCACAAATTAATTTTTTACTGTCGCAAATTTTAAATACGCCAGGGATTGCCTTTTCTATAGTAAATTATTCAAAAAATAATTTTTTACTGTCGCAAATTTCAAATCCGCCAGGGATTGCCTTTTCTATAGTAAATTATTCAAAAAATAATTTTCTACTGTCGCAAATTTTAATTACGCCAGGGATTGCCTTTTCTATAGTAAATTATTCAAAAAATAATTTTTTACTATCGCAAGATTTCATTGCGCCAGGGATTGCCTTTTCTACAGTAAATTTTGCAAAAAATAATTTTTACTGTCGCAAATTTTAATTGCGCCAGGGATTGCCTTTTCTATAGTAAATTATTCAAAAAATAATTTTTTACTGTTGCAAATTTTAATTGCGTCAGGGATTGCCTTTTCTATAGTAAATTATTCAAAAAATAATTTTATACTGTCTCAAATTTTAATTACGCCAGGGATTGCCTTTTCTATAGTAAATTATTCAAAAAATAATTTTCTACTGTCGCAAATTTTAATTACGCCAGGGATTGCCTTTTCTATAGCAAATTATTCAAAAAATAATATTATACTGTCGCAAATTTTAATTACGCCAGGGATTGCCTTTTCTATAGTAAATTATTCAAAAAATAATTTTTTACTGTCGCAAATTTTAAATATCCCAGGGATTGCCTTTTCTACAGTAAATTTGGCAAAAAATAATTTTTTACTGTCGCAAATTTCAAATCCGCCAGGGATTGCCTTTTCTATAGTAAATTATTCAAAAAATAATTTTCTACTGTCGCAAATTTTAATTACGCCAGGGATTGCCTTTTCTATAGTAAATTATTCAAAAAATAATTTTTTACTATCGCAAGTTTTAAATGCGCCAGGGATTGCCTTTTCTACAGTAAATTTTGCAAAAAATAATTTTTTACTGTAGCAAATTTTAATTGCGCCAGGGATTGCCTTTTCTATAGTAAATTATTCAAAAAATAATTTTTTACTGTTGCAAATGTTAATTGCGCCAGGGATTGCCTTTTCTATAGTAAATTATTCAAAAAATAATTTTATACTGTCGCAAATTTTAATTACGCCAGGGATTGCCTTTTCTATAGTAAATTATTCAAAAAATAATTCTCTACTGTCGCAGATTTTAATTACGCCAGGGATTGCCTTTTATATAGCAAATTATTCAAAAAATAATATGATACTGTCGCAAATTTTAATTACGCCAGGGATTGCCTTTTCTATAGTAAATTATTCAAAAAATAATTTTTTACTGTCGCAAATTTTAAATATCCCAGGGATTGCCTTTTCTACAGTAAATTTGGCAAAAAATAATTTTTTACTGTCGCAAATTTCAAATCCGCCAGGGATTGCCTTTTCTACAGTAAATTTTGCAAAAAATAATTTTTTACTGTTGCAAATTTTAATTGCGCCAGGGATTGCCTTTTCTATAGTAAATTATTCAAAAAATAATTTTATACTGTCGCAAATTTTAATTACGCCAGGGATTGCCTTTTCTATAGTAAATTATTCAAAAAATAATTTTCTACTGTCGCAAATTTTAATTACGCCAGGGATTGCCTTTTCTATAGTAAATTATTCAAAAAATAATTTTTTACTATCGCAAGTTTTAATTGCGCCAGGGATTGCCTTTTCTACAGTAAATTTTGCAAAAAATAATTTTTTACTGTCGCAAATTTTAATTACGCCAGGGATTGCCTTTTCTATAGTAAATTATTCAAAAAATAATTTTTTACTGTCGCAAATTTTAAATACGCCAGGGATTGCCTTTTCTATAGTAAATTATTCAAAAAATAATTTTTAACTGTCGCAAATTTTAAATATCCCAGGGATTGCCTTTTCTATAGTAAATTTCTCACAAATTAATTTTTTACTGTCGCAAATTTTAAATACGCCAGGGATTGCCTTTTCTATAGTAAATTATTCAAAAAATAATTTTTTACTGTCGCAAATTTCAAATCCGCCAGGGATTGCCTTTTCTATAGTAAATTATTCAAAAAATAATTTTCTACTGTCGCAAATTTTAATTACGCCAGGGATTGCCTTTTCTATAGTAAATTATTCAAAAAATAATTTTTTACTATCGCAAGTTTTAATTGCGCCAGGGATTGCCTTTTCTACAGTAAATTTTGCAAAAAATAATTTTTTACTGTCGCAAATTTTAATTGCGCCAGGGATTGCCTTTTCTATAGTAAATTATTCAAAAAATAATTTTTTACTGTTGCAAATTTTAATTGCGCCAGGGATTGCCTTTTCTATAGTAAATTATTCAAAAAATAATTTTATACTGTCGCAAATTTTAATTACGCCAGGGATTGCCTTTTCTATAGTAAATTATTCAAAAAATAATTTTCTACTGTCGCAGATTTTAATTACGCCAGGGATTGCCTTTTCTATAGTAAATTATTCAAAAAATAATTTTTTACTGTCGCAAATTTTAAATACGCCAGGGATTGCCTTTTCTATAGTAAATTATTCAAAAAATAATTTTTTACTGTCGCAAATTTTAAATATCCCAGGGATTGCCTTTTCTATAGTAAATTTCTCACAAATTAATTTTTTACTGTCGCAAATTTTAAATACGCCAGGGATTGCCTTTTCTATAGTAAATTATTCAAAAAATAATTTTTTACTGTCGCAAATTTCAAATCCGCCAGGGATTGCCTTTTCTATAGTAAATTATTCAAAAAATAATTTTCTACTGTCGCAAATTTTAATTACGCCAGGGATTGCCTTTTCTATAGTAAATTATTCAAAAAATAATTTTTTACTATCGCAAGTTTTAATTGCGCCAGGGATTGCCTTTTCTACAGTAAATTTTGCAAAAAATAATTTTTTACTGTCGCAAATTTTAATTGCGCCAGGGATTGCCTTTTCTATAGTAAATTATTCAAAAAATAATTTTTTACTGTTGCAAATTTTAATTGCGCCAGGGATTACCTTTTCTATAGTAAATTATTCAAAAAATAATTTTATACTGTCGCAAATTTTAATTACGCCAGGGATTGCCTTTTCTATAGTAAATTATTCAAAAAATAATTTTCTACTGTCGCAGATTTTAATTACGCCAGGGATTGCCTTTTCTATAGCAAATTATTCAAAAAATAATATTATACTGTCGCAAATTTTAATTACGCCAGGGATTGCCTTTTCTATAGTAAATTATTCAAAAAATAATTTTTTACTGTCGCAAATTTTAAATATCCCAGGGATTGCCTTTTCTACAGTAAATTTGGCAAAAAATAATTTTTTACTGTCGCAAATTTCAAATCCGCCAGGGATTGCCTTTTCTACAGTAAATTTTGCAAAAAATAATTTTTTACTGTTGCAAATTTTAATTGCGCCAGGGATTGCCTTTTCTATAGTAAATTATTCAAAAAATAATTTTATACTGTCGCAAATTTTAATTACGCCAGGGATTGCCTTTTCTATAGTAAATTATTCAAAAAATAATTTTATTCTGTCGCAAATTTTAATTACGCCAGGGATTGCCTTTTCTATAGTAAATTATTCAAAAAATAATTTTCTACTGTCGCAAATTTTAATTACGCCAGGGATTGCCTTTTCTATAGTAAATTATTCAAAAAATAATTTTTTACTGTCGCAAATTTTAAATATCCCAGGGATTGCCTTTTATACAGTAAATTTTGCAAAAAATAATTTTTTACTGTCGCAAATTTCAAATCGGCCAGGGATTGCCTTTTCTACAGTAAATTTTGCAAAAAATAATTTTTTACTGTTGCAAATTTTAAATGCGCCAGGGATTGCCTTTTCTATAGTAAATTATTCAAAAAATAATTTTATACTGTCGCAAATTTTAATTACGCCAGGGATTGCCTTTTCTATAGTAAATTATTCAAAAAATAATTTTATACTGTCGCAAATTTTAATTACGCCAGGGATTGCCTTTTCGATAGTAAATTATTCAAAAAATAATTTTCAACTGTCGCAAATTTTAATTACGCCAGGGATTGCCTTTTCTATAGTAATTTATTCAAAAAATAATTTTCTACTGTCGCAAATTTTAATTACGCCAGGGATTACCTTTTCTATAGTAAATTATTCAAAAAATAATTTTTTACTGTCGCAAATTTTAAATACGCCAGGGATTGCCTTTTCTATAGTAAATTATTCAAAAAATAATTTTCTACTGTCGCAAATTTTAATTACGCCAGGGATTGCCTTTTCTACAGTAAATTTTTCAAAATATTAATTTTTTACTGTCGCAAATTTTAAATACGCCAGGGATTGCCTTTTCTATAGTAAATTATTCAAAAAATAATTTTCTACTGTCGCAAATCTTAATTACGCCAGGGATTGCCTTTTCTATAGTAAATTATTCAAAAAATAATTTTCAACTGTCGCAAATTTTAATTACGCCAGGGATTGCCTTTTCTACAGTAAATTTCTCACAAATTAATTTTCTCCTGTCGCAAATTTTAATTGCGCCAGGGATTGCCTTTTCTATAGTAAATTATTCAAAAAATAATTTTCTACTGTCGCAAATTTTAATTACGCCAGGGATTGCCTTTTCTATAGTAAATTATTCAAAAAATAATTTTTTACTGTCGCAAATTTTAAATATCCCAGGGATTGCCTTTTCTATAGTAAATTTCTCACAAAATAATTTTTTACTGTCGCAAATTTAGATACGCCAGGGATTGCCTTTTCTATAGTAAATTATTCAAAAAATAATTTTCTACTGTCGCAAATTTTAATTACGCCAGGGATTGCCTTTTCTATAGTAAACTTTTCAAAAAATAATTTTCTACTGTCGCAAATTTTAATTACGCCAGGGATTGCCTTTTCTATAGTAAATTATTCAAAAAATAATTTTATACTGTCGCAAATTTTAATTACGCCAGGGATTGCCTTTTCTATAGTAAACTATTCAAAAAATAATTTTTTACTGTCGCAAATTTTAATTACGCCAGGGATTGCCTTTTCTATAGTAAATTATTCAAAAAATAATTTTCTACTGTCGCAAATTTTAATTGCGCCAGGGATTGCCTTTTCTATAGTAAATTATTCAAAAAATAATTTTTTACTGTCGCAAATTTTAAATATCCCAGGGATTGCCTTTTCTATAGTAAATTTCTCACAAAATAATTTTTTACTGTCGCAAATTTTAAATACGCCAGGGATTGCCTTCTCTATAGTAAATTATTCAAAAAATAATTTTCTACTGTCGCAAATTTTAATTACGCCAGGGATTGCCTTTTCTATAGTAAACTTTTCAAAAAATAATTTTCTACTGTCGCAAATTTTAATTACGCCAGGGATTGCCTTTTCTATAGTAAATTATTCAAAAAATAATTTTATACTGTCGCAAATTTTAATTACGCCAGGGATTGCCTTTTCTATAGTAAATTATTCAAAAAATAATTTTTTACTGTCGCAAATTTTAATTACGCCAGGGATTGCCTTTTCTATAGTAAATTATTCAAAAAATAATTTTATACTGTCGCAAATTTTAATTGCGCCAGGGATTGCCTTTTCTGTAGTAAAATATTCAAAAAATAATTTTTTACTGTCGCAAATTTTAATTGCGCCAGGGATTGCCTTTTCTATAGTAAATTATTCAAAAAATAATTTTATACTGTCGCAAATTTTAAGTGCGCCAGGGATTGCCTTTTCTATAGTAAATTATTCAAAAAATTATTTTTTACTGTCGCAAATTTTAATTGCGCCAGGGATTGCCTTTTCTATATTAAATTATTCAAAAAATAATTTTTTACTGTCGCAAATTTTAAATACGCCAGGGATTGCCTTTTCTATAGTAAATTATTCAAAAAATAATTTTTTACTGTCGCAAATTTTAATTACGCCAGGGATTGCCTTTTCTATAGTAAATTATTCAAAAAATAATTTTCTACTGTCGCAAATTTTAATTACGCCAGGGATTGCCTTTTCTATAGTTAATTATTCAAAAAATAATTTTATACTGTCGCAAATTTTAATTACGCCAGGGATTGCCTTTTCTATAGTAAATTATTCAAAAAATAATTTTATACTGTCGCAAATTTTAATAACGCCAGGGATTGCCTTTTCTATAGTAAATTATTCAAAAAATAATTTTCTACTGTCGCAAATTTTAATTGCGCCAGGGATTGCCTTTTCTATAGTAAATTATTCAAAAAATAATTTTTTACTGTCGCAAGTTTTAAATACGCCAGGGATTGCCTTTTCTATAGTAAATTATTCAAAAAATAATTTTCTACTGTCGCAAATTTTAATTAGGCCAGGGATTGCCTTTTCTATAGTAAATTATTCAAAAAATAATTTTTTACTGTCGCAAATTTTAATTACGCCAGGGATTGCCTTTTCTATAGTAAACTTTTCAAAAAATAATTTTCTACTGTCGCAAATTTTAATTACGCCAGGGATTGCCTTTTCTATAGTAAATTATTCAAAAAATAATTTTATACTGTCGCAAATTTTAATTACGCCAGGGATTGCCTTTTCTATAGTAAATTATTCAAAAAATAATTTTATACTGTCGCAAATTTTAATTGCGCCAGGGATTGCTTTTCTATAGTAAATTATTCAAAAAATAATTTTTTCTGTCGCAAATTTTAATTGCGCCAGGGATTGCCTTTTCTATAGTAAATTATTCAAAAAATAATTTTCTACTGTCGCAAATTTTAAATATCCCAGGGATTGCCTTTTCTATAGTAAATTATTCAAAAAATAATTTTTTACTGTCGCAAATTTTAATTGCGCCAGGGATTGCCTCTTCTGTAGTAAGTTATTCAAAAAATAATTTTTAATGTCGCAAATTTTAATTACGCCAGGGATTGCCTTTTCTATAGTAAATTATTCAAAAAATAATTTTTTACTGCCGCAAATTTTAAATATCCCAGGTATTGCCTTTTCTATAGTAAATTTCTCACAAATTAATTTTTTACTGTCGGAAATTTTAAATACGCCAGGGATTGCCTTTTCTATAGTAAATTATTCAAAAAATAATTTTCTACTGTCGCAAATTTTAATTACGCCAGGGATTGCCTTTTCTATAGTAAATTATTCAAAAAATAATTTTCTACTGTCGCACATTTTAATTACGCCAGGGATTGCCTTTTCTATAGTAAATTATTCAAAAAACAATTTTATACTGTCGCAAATTTTAATTACGCCAGGGATTGCCTTTTCTATAGTAAATTATTCAAAAAATAATTTTTTACTGTCGCAAATTTTAATTACGCCAGGGATTGCCTTTTCTATAGTAAATTATTCAAAAAATAATTTTTTACTGTCGCAAATTTTAATTACGCCAGGGATTGCCTTTTCTATAGTAAATTATTCAAAAAATAATTTTCTACTGTCGCAAATTTTAATTACGCCAGGGATTGCCTTTTCTATAGTAAACTTTTCAAAAAATAATTTTCTACTGTCGCAAATTTTAATTACGCCAGGGATTGCCTTTTCTATAGTAAATTATTCAAAAAATAATTTTATACTGTCGCAAATTTTAATTACGCCAGGGATTGCCTTTTCTATAGTAAACTTTTCAAAAAATAATTTTCTACTGTCGCAAATTTTAATTACGCCAGGGATTGCCTTTTCTATAGTAAATTATTCAAAAAATAATTTTCTACTGTCGCAAATTTTAATTACGCCAGGGATTGCCTTTTCTATAGTAAATTATTCAAAAAATAATTTTATACTGTCGCAAATTTTAATTACGCCAGGGATTGCCTTTTCTATAGTAAATTATTCAAAAAATAATTTTTTACTGTCGGAAATTTTAATTACGCCAGGGATTGCCTTTTCTATAGTAAATTATTCAAAAAATAATTTTGAACTGTCGCAAATTTTAATTACGCCAGGGATTGCCTTTTCTACAGTAAATTTCTCACAAATTAATTTTCTCCTGTCGCAAATTTTAATTGCGCCAGGGATTGCCTTTTCTATAGTAAATTATTCAAAAAATAATTTTCTACTGTCGCAAATTTTAATTACGCCAGGGATTGCCTTTTCTATAGTAAATTGTTCAAAAAATAATTTTTTACTGTCGCAAATTTTAAATATCCCAGGGATTGCCTTTTCTATAGTAAATTTCTCACAAAATAATTTTTTACTGTCGCAAATTTAGATACGCCAGGGATTGCCTTTTCTATAGTAAATTATTCAAAAAATAATTTTCTACTGTCGCAAATTTTAATTACGCCAGGGATTGCCTTTTCTATAGTAAACTTTTCAAAAAATAAATTTCTACTGTCGCAAATTTTAATTACGCCAGGGATTGCCTTTTCTATAGTAAATTATTCAAAAAATAATTTTATACTGTCGCAAATTTTAATTACGCCAGGGATTGCCTTTTCTATAGTAAACTATTCAAAAAATAATTTTTTACTGTCGCAAATTTTAATTACGCCAGGGATTGCCTTTTCTATAGTAAATTATTCAAAAAATAATTTTCTACTGTCGCAAATTTTAATTGCGCCAGGGATTGCCTTTTCTATAGTAAATTATTCAAAAAATAATTTTTTACTGTCGCAAATTTTAATTACGCCAGGGATTGCCTTTTCTGTAGTAAATTATTCAAAAAATAATTTTATACTGTCGCAAATTTTAATTACGCCAGGGATTGCCTTTTCTATAGTAAATTATTCAAAAAATAATTTTTTACTGTCGCAAATTTTAATTACGCCAGGGATTGCCTTTTCTATAGTAAATTATTCAAAAAATAATTTTATACTGTCGCAAATTTTAATTGCGCCAGGGATTGCCTTTTCTGTAGTAAAATATTCAAAAAATAATTTTTTACTGTCGCAAATTTTAATTGCGCCAGGGATTGCCTTTTCTATAGTAAATTATTCAAAAAATAATTTTATACTGTCGCAAATTTTAAGTGCGCCAGGGATTGCCTTTTCTATAGTAAATTATTCAAAAAATAATTTTTTACTGTCGCAAATTTTAATTTCGCCAGGGATTGACTTTTCTATATTAAATTATTCAAAAAATAATTTTTTACTGTCGCAAATTTTAAATACGCCAGGGATTGCCTTTTCTATAGTAAATTATTCAAAAAATAATTTTTTACTGTCGCAAATTTTAATTACGCCAGGGATTGCCTTTTCTATAGTAAATTATTCAAAAAATAATTTTCTACTGTCGCAAATTTTAATTACGCCAGGGATTGTCTTTTCTATAGTTAATTATTCAAAAAATAATTTTATACTGTCGCAAATTTTAATTACGCCAGGGATTGCCTTTTCTATAGTAAATTATTCAAAAAATAATTTTATACTGTCGCAAATTTTAATAACGCCAGGGATTGCCTTTTCTATAGTAAATTATTCAAAAAATAATTTTCTACTGTCGCAAATTTTAATTGCGCCAGGGATTGCCTTTTCTATAGTAAATTATTCAAAAAATAATTTTTTACTGTCGCAAGTTTTAAATACGCCAGGGATTGCCTTTTCTATAGTAAATTATTCAAAAAATAATTTTCTACTGTCGCAAATTTTAATTAGGCCAGGGATTGCCTTTTCTACAGTAAATTATTCAAAAAATAATTTTTTACTGTCGCAAATTTTAATTACGCCAGGGATTGCCTTTTCTATAGTAAACTTTTCAAAAAATAATTTTCTACTGTCGCAAATTTTAATTACGCCAGGGATTGCCTTTTCTATAGTAAATTATTCAAAAAATAATTTTATACTGTCGCAAATTTTAATTACGCCAGGGATTGCCTTTTCTATAGTAAATTATTCAAAAAATAATTTTATACTGTCGCAAATTTTAATTGCGCCAGGGATTGCTTTTCTATAGTAAATTATTCAAAAAATAATTTTTTCTGTCGCAAATTTTAATTGCGCCAGGGATTGCCTTTTCTATAGTAAATTATTCAAAAAATAATTTTCTACTGTCGCAAATTTTAAATATCCCAGGGATTGCCTTTTCTATAGTAAATTATTCAAAAAATAATTTTTTACTGTCGCAAATTTTAATTGCGCCAGGGATTGCCTCTTCTATAGTAAGTTATTCAAAAAATAATTTTTACTGTCGCAAATTTTAAATATCCCAGGTATTGCCTTTTCTATAGTAAATTTCTCACAAATTAATTTTTTACTGTCGCAAATTTTAAATACGCCAGGGATTGCCTTTTCTATAGTAAATTATTCAAAAAATAATTTTCTACTGTCGCAAATTTTAATTACGCCAGGGATTGCCTTTTCTATAGTAAATTATTCAAAAAATAATTTTCTACTGTCGCAAATTTTAATTACGCCAGGGATTGCCTTTTCTATAGTAAATTATTCAAAAAATAATTTTATACTGTCGCAAATTTTAATTACGCCAGGGATTGCCTTTTCTATAGTAAATTATTCAAAAAATAATTTTTTACTGTCGCAAATTTTAATTACGCCAGGGATTGCCTTTTCTATAGTAAATTATTCAAAAAATAATTTTTTACTGTCGCAAATTTTAATTACGCCAGGGATTGCCTTTTCTATAGTAAATTATTCAAAAAATAATTTTCTACTGTCGCAAATTTTAATTACGCCAGGGATTGCCTTTTCTATAGTAAACTTTTCAAAAAATAATTTTCTACTGTCGCAAATTTTAATTACGCCAGGGATTGCCTTTTCTATAGTAAATTATTCAAAAAATAATTTTATACTGTCGCAAATTTTAATTGCGCCAGGGATTGCCTTTTCTATAGAAAATTATTCAAAAAATAATTTTTTCTGTCGCAAATTTTAATTGCGCCAGGGATTGCCTTTTCTATAGTAAATTATTCAAAAAATAATTTTCTACTGTCGCAAATTTTAAATATCCCAGGGATTGCCTTTTCTATAGTAAATTATTCAAAAAATAATTTTTTACTGTCGCAAATTTTAATTGCGCCAGGGATTGCCTTTTCTATAGTAAGTTATTCAAAAAATAATTTTTTACTGTCGCAAATTTTAATTACGCCAGGGATTGCCTTTTCTATAGTAAATTATTCAAAAAATAATTTTTTACTGTCGCAAATTTTAAATATCCCAGGGATTGCCTTTTCTATAGTAAATTTCTCACAAATTAATTTTTTACTGTCGCAAATTTTAAATACGCCAGGGATTGCCTTTTCTATAGTAAATTATTCAAAAAATTATTTTCTACTGTCGCAAATTTTAATTACGCCAGGGATTGCCTTTTCTATAGTAAATTATTCAAAAAATAATTTTCTACTGTCGCAAATTTTAATTACGCCAGGGATTGCCTTTTCTATAGTAAATTATTCAAAAAATAATTTTATACTGTCGCAAATTTTAATTACGCCAGGGATTGCATTTTCTATAGTAAATTATTCAAAAAATAATTTTTTACTGTCGCAAATTTTAATTACGCCAGGGATTGCCTTTTCTATAGTAAATTATTCAAAAAATAATTTTTTACTGTCGCAAATTTTAATTACGCCAGGGATTGCCTTTTCTATAGTAAATTATTCAAAAAATAATTTTTTACTGTCGCAAATTTTAAATACGCCAGGGATTGCCTTTTCTATAGTAAATTATTCAAAAAATAATTTTTTACTGTCGCAAATATTAAATATCCCAGGGATTGCCTTTTCTATAGAAAATTTCTCACAAATTAATTTTTTACTGTCGCAAATTTTAAATACGCCAGGGATTGCATTTTCTATAGTAAATTATTCAAAAAATAATTTTCTACTGTCGCAAATTTTAATTACGCCAGGGATTGCCTTTTCTATAGTAAATTATTCAAAAAATAATTTTTTACTGTCGCAAATTTTAATTGCGCCAGGGATTGCCTTTTCTATAGTAAATTATTCAAAAAATAATTTTTTACTGTCGCAAATTTTAAATACGCCAGGGATTGCCTTTTCTATAGTAAATTATTCAAAAAATAATTTTTTACTGTCGCAAATTTTAAATATCCCAGGGATTGCCTTTTCTATAGTAAATTATTCAAAAAATAATTTTTTACTGTCGCAAATTTCAAATCCGCCAGGGATTGCCTTTTCTATAGTAAATTATTCAAAAAATAATTTTTTACTTTCGCAAATTTTAATTACGCCAGGGATTGCCTTTTCTATAGTAAATTATTCAAAAAATAATTTTTTACTGTCGCAAATTTTAATTACGCCAGGGATTGCCTTTTCTATAGTAAATTATTCACAAAATAATTTTCTACTGTCGCAAATTTTAAATACGCCAGGGATTGCCTTTTCTATAGTAAATTATTCAAAAAATAATTTTCTACTGTCGCAAATTTTAAATACGCCAGGGATTGCCTTTTCTATAGTAAATTATTCAAAACATAATTTTCAACTGTCGCAAATTTTAATTACGCCAGGGATTGCCTTTTCTATATAGTAAATTTTGCAAAAAATAATTTTCAACTGTCGCAAATTTTAATTGCGCCAGGGATTGCATTTTCTATAATAAATTATTCAAAAAATAATTTTTTACTGTCGCAAATTTTAATTACGCCAGGGATTGCCTTTTCTATAGTAAATTATTCAAAAAATAATTTTTTACTGTCGCAAATTTTAAATATCCAAGGGATTGCCTTTTCTATAGTAAATTATTCAAAAAATAATTTTTTACTGTCGCAAATTTCAAATCCGACAGGGATTGCCTTTTCTATAGTAAATTATTCAAAAAATAATTTTTTACGGTCGCAAATTTTAATTACGCAAGGGATTGCCTTTTCTATAGTAAATTATTCAAGAAATAATTTTCTACTGTCGCAAATTTTAATTACGCCAGGGATTGCCTTTTCTATAGTAAATTATTCAAAAAATAATTTTTTACTGTCGCAAATTTTAATTGCGCCAGGGATTGCCTTTTCTATAGTAAATTATTCAAAAAATAATTTTCTACTGTCGCAAAATTTAAATACGCCAGGGATTGCCTTTTCTATAGTAAACTTTTCAAAAAATAATTTTCTACTGTCGCAAATTTTAAATACGCCAGGGATTGCCTTTTCTGTAGTAAAATATTCAAAAAATAATTTTCAACTGTCGCAAATTTTAATTGCGCCAGGGATTGCCTTTTCTATAGTAAATTATTCAAAAAATAATTTTATACTGTCGCAAATTTTAAGTGCGCCAGGGATTGCCTTTTCTATAGTAAATTATTCAAAAAATAATTTTTTACTGTCGCAAATTTTAATTTCGCCAGGGATTGACTTTTCTATATTAAATTATTCAAAAAATAATTTTTTACTGTCGCAAATTTTAAATACGCCAGGGATTGCCTTTTCTATAGTAAATTATTCAAAAAATAATTTTTTACTGTCGCAAATTTTAATTACGCCAGGGATTGCCTTTTCTATAGTAAATTATTCAAAAAATAATTTTCTACTGTCGCAAATTTTAATTACGCCAGGGATTGTCTTTTCTATAGTTAATAATTAAAAAAATAATTTTATACTGTCGCAAATTTTAATTACGCCAGGGATTGCCTTTTCTATAGTAAATTATTCAAAAAATAATTTTATACTGTCGCAAATTTTAATAACGCCAGGGATTGCCTTTTCTATAGTAAATTATTCAAAAAATAATTTTTTACTGTCGCAAGTTTTAAATACGCCAGGGATTGCCTTTTCTATAGTAAATTATTCAAAAAATAATTTTCTACTGTCGCAAATTTTAATTACGCCAGGGATTGCCTTTTCTATAGTAAATTATTCAAAAAATAATTTTATACTGTCGCAAATTTTAATTACGCCAGGGATTGCCTTTTCTATAGTAAATTATTCAAAAAATAATTTTATACTGTCGCAAATTTTAATTGCGCCAGGGATTGCTTTTCTATAGTAAATTATTCAAAAAATAATTTTTTCTGTCGCAAATTTTAATTGCGCCAGGGATTGCCTTTTCTATAGTAAATTATTCAAAAAATAATTTTCTACTGTCGCAAATTTTAAATATCCCAGGGATTGCCTTTTCTATAGTAAATTATTCAAAAAATAATTTTTTACTGTCGCAAATTTTAATTGCGCCAGGGATTGCCTCTTCTATAGTAAGTTATTCAAAAAATAATTTTTACTGTCGCAAATTTTAAATATCCCAGGTATTGCCTTTTCTATAGTAAATTTCTCACAAATTAATTTTTTACTGTCGCAAATTTTAAATACGCCAGGGATTGCCTTTTCTATAGTAAATTATTCAAAAAATAATTTTCTACTGTCGCAAATTTTAATTACGCCAGGGATTGCCTTTTCTATAGTAAATTATTCAAAAAATAATTTTCTACTGTCGCAAATTTTAATTACGCCAGGGATTGCCTTTTCTATAGTAAATTATTCAAAAAATAATTTTATACTGTCGCAAATTTTAATTACGCCAGGGATTGCCTTTTCTATAGTAAATTATTCAAAAAATAATTTTTTACTGTCGCAAATTTTAATTACGCCAGGGATTGCCTTTTCTATAGTAAATTATTCAAAAAATAATTTTTTACTGTCGCAAATTTTAATTACGCCAGGGATTGCCTTTTCTATAGTAAATTATTCAAAAAATAATTTTCTACTGTCGCAAATTTTAATTACGCCAGGGATTGCCTTTTCTATAGTAAACTTTTCAAAAAATAATTTTCTACTGTCGCAAATTTTAATTACGCCAGGGATTGCCTTTTCTATAGTAAATTATTCAAAAAATAATTTTATACTGTCGCAAATTTTAATTACGCCAGGGATTGCCTTTTCTATAGTAAACTTTTCAAAAAATAATTTTCTACTGTCGCAAATTTTAATTACGCCAGGGATTGCCTTTTCTATAGTAAATTATTCAAAAAATAATTTTATACTGTCGCAAATTTTAATTACGCCAGGGATTGCCTTTTCTATAGTAAATTATTCAAAAAATAATTTTATACTGTCGCAAATTTTAATTGCGCCAGGGATTGCCTTTTCTATAGTAAATTATTCAAAAAATAATTTTTTCTGTCGCAAATTTTAATTGCGCCAGGGATTGCCTTTTCTATAGTAAATTATTCAAAAAATAATTTTCTACTGTCGCAAATTTTAAATATCCCAGGGATTGCCTTTTCTATAGTAAATTATTCAAAAAATAATTTTTTACTGTCGCAAATTTTAATTGCGCCAGGGATTGCCTTTTCTATAGTAAGTTATTCAAAAAATAATTTTTTACTGTCGCAAATTTTAATTACGCCAGGGATTGCCTTTTCTATAGTAAATTATTCAAAAAATAATTTTTTACTGTCGCAAATTTTAAATATCCCAGGGATTGCCTTTTCTATAGTAAATTTCTCACAAATTAATTTTTTACTGTCGCAAATTTTAAATACGCCAGGGATTGCCTTTTCTATAGTAAATTATTCAAAAAATTATTTTCTACTGTCGCAAATTTTAATTACGCCAGGGATTGCCTTTTCTATAGTAAATTATTCAAAAAATAATTTTCTACTGTCGCAAATTTTAATTACGCCAGGGATTGCCTTTTCTATAGTAAATTATTCAAAAAAATAATTTTATACTGTCGCAAATTTTAATTACGCCAGGGATTGCCTTTTCTATAGTAAATTATTCAAAAAATAATTTTTTACTGTCGCAAATTTTAATTACGCCAGGGATTGCCTTTTCTATAGTAAATTATTCAAAAAATAATTTTTTACTGTCGCAAATTTTAATTACGCCAGGGATTGCCTTTTCTATAGTAAATTATTCAAAAAATAATTTTTTACTGTCGCAAATTTTAAATACGCCAGGGATTGCCTTTTCTATAGTAAATTATTCAAAAAATAATTTTTTACTGTCGCAAATATTAAATATCCCAGGGATTGCCTTTTCTATAGTAAATTTCTCACAAATTAATTTTTTACTGTCGCAAATTTTAAATACGCCAGGGATTGCATTTTCTATAGTAAATTATTCAAAAAATAATTTTCTACTGTCGCAAATTTTAATTACGCCAGGGATTGCCTTTTCTATAGTAAATTATTCAAAAAATAATTTTTTACTGTCGCAAATTTTAAATATCCAAGGGATTGCCTTTTCTATAGTAAATTATTCAAAAAATAATTTTTTACTGTCGCAAATTTCAAATCCGACAGGGATTGCCTTTTCTATAGTAAATTATTCAAAAAATAATTTTTTACGGTCGCAAATTTTAATTACGCAAGGGATTGCCTTTTCTATAGTAAATTATTCAAGAAATAATTTTCTACTGTCGCAAATTTTAATTACGCCAGGGATTGCCTTTTCTATAGTAAATTATTCAAAAAATAATTTTTTACTGTCGCAAATTTTAATTGCGCCAGGGATTGCCTTTTCTATAGTAAATTATTCAAAAAATAATTTTCTACTGTCGCAAAATTTAAATATCCCAGGGATTGCCCTTTCTATAGTAAATTATTCAAAAAATAATTTTTTACTGTCGCAAATTTTAAGTGCGCCAGAGATTGCCTTTTCTATAGTAAATTATTCAAAAAATAATTTTCTACTGTCGCATATTTTAATTACGCCAGGGATTGCCTTTTCTATAGTAAATTATTCAAAAAATAATTTTATACTGTCGGAAATTTTAAATACGCCAGGGATTGCCTTTTCTATAGTAAATTATTCAAAAAATAATTTTCTACTGTCGCAAATTTTAAATACGCCAGGGATTGTATTTTCTATAGTAAATTATTCAAAAAATAATTTTATACTGTCGCAAATTTTAATTACGCCAGGGATTGCCTTTTCTATAGTAAATTATTCAAAAAATAATTTTTTACTGTCGCAAATTTTAAGTGCGCCAGGGATTGCCTTTTCTACAGTAAATTTTTCAAAATATTAATTTTTTACTGTCGCAAATTTTAAATACGCCAGGGATTGCCTTTTCTATAGTAAATTATTCAAAAAATAATTTTCAACTATCGCAAATTTTAATTACGCCAGGGATTGCCTTTTCTATAGTAAATTTTGCAAAAAATAATTTTCAACTGTCGCAAATTTTAATTGCGCCAGGGATTGCCTTTTCTATAATAAATTATTCAAAAAATAATTTTTTACTGTCGCAAATTTTAATTACGCCAGGGATTGCCTTTTCTATAGTAAATTATTCAAAAAATAATTTTTTACTGTCGCAAATTTTAAATATCCCAGGGATTGCCTTTTCTATAGTAAATTATTCAAAAAATAATTTTTTACTGTCGCAAATTTCAAATCCGCCAGGGATTGCCTTTTCTATAGTAAATTATTCAAAAAATAATTTTTTACTGTCGCAAATTTTAATTACGCCAGGGATTGCCTTTTCTATAGTAAATTATTCAAAAAATAATTTTTTACTGTCGCAAATTTTAATTACGCCAGGGATTGCCTTTTCTATAGTAAATTATTCACAAAATAATTTTCTACTGTCGCAAATTTTAAATACGCCAGGGATTGCCTTTTCTATAGTAAATTATTCAAAAAATAATTTTCTACTGTCGCAAATTTTAAATACGCCAGGGATTGCCTTTTCTATAGTAAATTATTCAAAAAATAATTTTCAACTGTCGCAAATTTTAATTACGCCAGGGATTGCCTTTTCTATAGTAAATTTTGCAAAAAATAATTTTCAACTGTCGCAAATTTTAATTGCGCCAGGGATTGCCTTTTCTATAATAAATTATTCAAAAAATAATTTTTTACTGTCGCAAATTTTAATTACGCCAGGGATTGCCTTTTCTATAGTAAATTATTCAAAAAATAATTTTTTACTGTCGCAAATTTTAAATATCCAAGGGATTGCCTTTTCTATAGTAAATTATTCAAAAAATAATTTTTTACTGTCGCAAATTTCAAATCCGACAGGGATTGCCTTTTCTATAGTAAATTATTCAAAAAATAATTTTTTACGGTCGCAAATTTTAATTACGCCAGGGATTGCCTTTTCTATAGTAAATTATTCAAAAAATTATTTTTTACTGTCGCAAATTTTAAATACGCCAGGGATTGCCTTTTCTATAGTAAATTATTCACAAAATAATTTTCTACTGTCGCAAATTTTAAATACGCCAGGGATTGCCTTTTCTATAGTAAATTATTCAAAAAATAATTTTCTACTGTCGCAAATTTTAAATACGCCAGGGATTGCCTTTTCTATAGTAAATTATTCAAAAAATAATTTTCAACTGTCGCAAATTTTAATTGCGCCAGGGATTGCCTTTTCTATAGTAAATTATTCAAAAAATAATTTTATACTGTCGTAAATTTTAATTACGCCAGGGATTGCCTTTTCTATAGTAAATTATTCAAAAAATAATTTTTTACTGTCGCAAATTTTAACTACGCCAGGGATTGCCTTTTCTATAGTAAATTATTCAAAAAATAATTTTTTACTGTCGCAAATTTTAAATATCCCAGGGATTGCCTTTTCTATAGTAAATTATTCAAAAAATAATTTTTTACTGTCGCAAATTTTAAATATCCCAGGGATTGCCTTTTCTACAGTTAATTATTCAAAAAATAATTTTATACTGTCGCAAATTTTAATTACGCCAGGGATTGCCTTTTCTATAGTAAATTATTCAAAAAATAATTTTATACTGTCGCAAATTTTAATAACGCCAGGGATTGCCTTTTCTATAGTAAATTATTCAAAAAATAATTTTCTACTGTCGCAAATTTTAATTGCGCCAGGGATTGCCTTTTCTATAGTAAATTATTCAAAAAATAATTTTTTACTGTCGCAAGTTTTAAATACGCCGGGGATTGCCTTTTCTATAGTAAATTATTCAAAAAATAATTTTCTACTGTCGCAAATTTTAATTACGCCAGGGATTGCCTTTTCTATAGTCAATTATTCAAAAAATAATTTTTTACTGTCGCAAATTTTAATTACGCCAGGGATTGCCTTTACTATAGTAAACTTTTCAAAAAATAATTTTCTACTGTCGCAAATTTTAATTACGCCAGGGATTGCCTTTTCTATAGTAAATTATTCAAAAAATAATTTTATACTGTCGCAAATTTTAATTACGCCAGGGATTTGCTTTTCTATAGTAAATTATTCAAAAAATAATTTTATACTGTCGCAAATTTTAATTGCGCCAGGGATTGCTTTTCTATAGTAAATTATTCAAAAAATAATTTTTTCTGTCGCAAATTTTAATTGCGCCAGGGATTGCCTTTTCTATAGTAAATTATTCAAAAAATAATTTTCTACTGTCGCAAATTTTAAATATCACAGGGATTGCCTTTTCTATAGTAAATTATTCAAAAAATAATTTTTTACTGTCCCAAATTTTAATTGCGCCAGGGATTGCCTCTTCTATAGTAAGTTATTCAAAAAATAATTTTTACTGTCGCAAATTTTAATTACGCCAGGGATTGCCTTTTCTATAGTAAATTATTCAAAAAATAATTTTTTACTGTCGCAAATTTTAAATATCCCAGGGATTGCCTTTTCTATAGTAAATTTCTCACAAATTAATTTTTTACTGTCGCAAATTTTAAATACGCCAGGGATTGCCTTTTCTATAGTAAATTATTCAAAAAATAATTTTCTACTGTCGCAAATTTTAATTACGCCAGGGATTGCCTTCTCTATAGTAAATTATTCAAAAAATAATTTTCTACTGTCGCAAATTTTAATTACGCCAGGGATTGCCTTTTCTATAGTAAATTATTCAAAAAATAATTTTATACTGTCGCAAATTTTAATTACGCCAGGGATTGCCTTTTCTATAGTAAATTATTCAAAAAATAATTTTTTACTGTCGCAAATTTTAATTACGCCAGGGATTGCCTTTTCTATAGTAAATTATTCAAAAAATAATTTTTTACTGTCGCAAATTTTAATTACACCAGGGATTGCCTTTTCTATAGTAAATTATTCAAAAAATAATTTTCTACTGTCGCAAATTTTAATTACGCCAGGGATTGCCTTTTCTATAGTAAACTTTTCAAAAAATAATTTTCTACTGTCGCAAATTTTAATTACGCCAGGGATTGCCTTTTCTATAGTAAATTATTCAAAAAATAATTTTATACTGTCGCAAATTTTAATTACGCCAGGGATTGCCTTTTCTATAGTAAACTTTTCAAAAAATAATTTTCTACTGTCGCAAATTTTAATTACGCCAGGGATTGCCTTTTCTATAGTAAATTATTCAAAAAATAATTTTATACTGTCGCAAATTTTAATTACGCCAGGGATTGCCTTTTCTATAGTAAATTATTCAAAAAATAATTTTATACTGTCGCAAATTTTAATTGCGCCAGGGATTGCCTTTTCTATAGTAAATTATTCAAAAAATAATTTTTTCTGTCGCAAATTTTAATTGCGCCAGGGATTGCCTTTTCTATAGTAAATTATTCAAAAAATAATTTTCTACTGTCGCAAATTTTAAATATCCCAGGGATTGCCTTTTCTATAGTAAATTATTCAAAAAATAATTTTTTACTGTCGCAAATTTTAATTGCGCCAGGGTTTGCCTTTTCTATAGTAAGTTATTCAAAAAATAATTTTTTACTGTCGCAAATTTTAATTACGCCAGGGATTGCCTTTTCTATAGTAAATTATTCAAAAAATAATTTTTTACTGTCGCAAATTTTAAATATCCCAGGGATTGCCTTTTCTATAGTAAATTTCTCACAAATTAATTTTTTACTGTCGCAAATTTTAAATACGCCAGGGATTGCCTTTTCTATAGTAAATTATTCAAAAAATTATTTTCTACTGTCGCAAATTTTAATTACGCCAGGGATTGCCTTTTCTATAGTAAATTATTCAAAAAATAATTTTCTACTGTCGCAAATTTTAATTACGCCAGGGATTGCCTTTTCTATAGTAAATTATTCAAAAAATAATTTTATACTGTCGCAAATTTTAATTACGCCAGGGATTGCCTTTTCTATAGTAAATTATTCAAAAAATAATTTTTTACTGTCGCAAATTTTAATTACGCCAGGGATTGCCTTTTCTATAGTAAATTATTCAAAAAATAATTTTTTACTGTCGCAAATTTTAATTACGCCAGGGATTGCCTTTTCTATAGTAAATTATTCAAAAAATAATTTTTTACTGTCGCAAATATTAAATACGCCAGGGATTGCCTTTTCTATAGTAAATTATTCAAAAAATAATTTTTTACTGTCGCAAATATTAAATATCCCAGGGATTGCCTTTTCTATAGTAAATTTCTCACAAATTAATTTTTTACTGTCGCAAATTTTAAATACGCCAGGGATTGCATTTTCTATAGTAAATTATTCAAAAAATAATTTTCTACTGTCGCAAATTTTAATTACGCCAGGGATTGCCTTTTCTATAGTAAATTATTCAAAAAATAATTTTCTCCTGTCGCAAATTTTAATTACGCCAGGGATTGCCTTTTCTATAGTAAATTATTCAAAATATAATTTCTTACTGTCGCAAATTTTAAGTGCGCCAGGGATTGCCTTTTCTATAGTAAATTTTGCAAAAAATAATTTTTTACTGTCGCAAATTTTAATTACGCCAGGGATTGCCTTTTCTATAGTAAATTATTCAAAAAATAATTTTCTACTGTCGCAAATTTTAATTACGCCAGGGATTGCCTTTTCTATAGTAAATTATTCAAAAAATAATTTTATACTGTCGCAAATTTTAATTACGCCAGGGATTGCCTTTTCTATAGTAAATTATTCAAAAAATAATTTTTCTACTGTCGCAACTTTTAATTACGCCAGGGATTGCCTTTTCTATAGTAAATTATTCAAAAAATAATTTTATACTGTCGCAAATTTTAATTACGCCAGGGATTGCCTTTTCTATAGTAAATTATTCAAAAAATAATTTTCTACCGTCGCAATTTTTAATTACGCCAGGGATTGCCTTTTCTATAGTAAATTATTCAAAAAATAATTTTATACTGTCGCAAATTTTAATTACGCCAGGGATTGCCTTTTCTATAGTAAATTATTCAAAAAATAATTTTCTACTGTCGCAAATTTTAATTACGCCAGGGATTGCCTTTTCTATAGTAAATTATTCAAAAAATAATTTTATACTGTCGCAAATTTTAATTACGCCAGGGATTGCCTTTTCTATAGTAAATTATTCAAAAAATAATTTTCTACTGTCGCAAATTTTAATTACGCCAGGGATTGCCTTTTCTATAGTAAATTATTCAAGAAATAATTTTCTACTGTCGCAAATTTTAATTACGCCAGGGATTGCCTTTTCTATAGTAAATTATTCAAAAAATAATTTTTTACTGTCGCAAATTTTAATTGCGCCAGGGATTGCCTTTTCTATAGTAAATTATTCAAAAAATAATTTTCTACTGTCGCAAAATTTAAATATCCCAGGGATTGCCCTTTCTATAGTAAATTATTCAAAAAATAATTTTTTACTGTCGCAAATTTTAAGTGCGCCAGAGATTGCCTTTTCTATAGTAAATTATTCAAAAAATAATTTTCTACTGTCGCATATTTTAATTACGCCAGGGATTGCCTTTTCTATAGTAAATTATTCAAAAAAGAATTTTATACTGTCGGAAATTTTAAATACGCCAGGGATTGCCTTTTCTATAGTAAATTATTCAAAAAATAATTTTCTACTGTCGCAAATTTTAAATACGCCAGGGATTGTATTTCCTATAGTAAATTATTCAACAAATAATTTTATACTGTCGCAAATTTTAATTACGCCAGGGATTGCCTTTTCTATAGTAAATTATTCAAAAAATAATTTTTTACTGTCGCAAATTTTAAGTGCGCCAGGGATTGCCTTTTCTACAGTAAATTTTTCAAAATATTAATTTTTTACTGTCGCAAATTTTAAATACGCCAGGGATTGCCTTTTCTATAGTAAATTATTCAAAAAATAATTTTCAACTGTCGCAAATTTTAATTACGCCAGGGATTGCCTTTTCTATAGTAAATTTTTGCAAAAAATAATTTTCAACTGTCGCAAATTTTAATTGCGCCAGGGATTGCCTTTTCTATAATAAATTATTCAAAAAATAATTTTTTACTGTCGCAAATTTTAATTACGCCAGGGATTGCCTTTTCTATAGTAAATTATTCAAAAAATAATTTTTTACTGTCGCAAATTTTAAATATCCAGGGATTGCCCTTTTCTATAGTAAATTATTCAAAAATAATTTTTTACTGTCGCAAATTTCAAATCCGGCTGGGATTGCCTTTTCTATAGTAAATTATTCAAAAAATAATTTTTTACTGTCGCAAATTTTAATTACGCCAGGGATTGCCTTTTCTATAGTAAATTATTCAAAAAATAATTTTTTACTGTCGCAAATTTTAATTACGCCAGGGATTGCCTTTTCTATAGTAAGTTATTCACAAAATAATTTTCTACTGTCGCAAATTTTAAATACGCCAGGGATTGCCCTTTTCTATAGTAAATTATTCAAAAAATAATTTTCTACTGTCGCAAATTTTAAATACGCCAGGGATTGCCTTTTCTATAGTAAATTATTCAAAAAATAATTTTCTACTGTCGCAAATTTTAATTACGCCAGGGATTGCCTTTTCTATAGTAAATTATTCAAAAAATAATTTTATACTGTCGCAAATTTTAATTACGCCAGGGATTGCCTTTTCTATAGTAAATTATTCAAAAAATAATTTTCTACTGTCGCAAATTTTAATTACGCCAGGGATTGCCTTTTCTATAGTAAATTATTCAAAAAATAATTTTATACTGTCGCAAAATTTAATTACGCCAGGGATTGCGTTTTCTATAGTAAATTATTCAAAAAATAATTTTCTACTGTCGCAAATTTTAATTACGCCAGGGATTGCCTTTTCTATAGTAAATTATTCAAGAAATAATTTTCTACTGTCGCAAATTTTAATTACGCCAGGGATTGCCTTTTCTATAGTAAATTATTCAAAAAATAATTTTTTACTGTCGCAAATTTTAATTGCGCCAGGGATTGCCTTTTCTATAGTAAATTATTCAAAAAATAATTTTCTACTGTCGCAAAATTTAAATATCCCAGGGATTGCCCTTTCTATAGTAAATTATTCAAAAAATAATTTTTTTACTGTCGCAAATTTTAAGTGCGCCAGAGATTGCCTTTTCTATAGTAAATTATTCAAAAAATAATTTTCTACTGTCGCATATTTTAATTACGCCAGGGATTGCCTTTTCTATAGTAAATTATTCAAAAAATAATTTTATACTGTCGGAAATTTTAAATACGCCAGGGATTGCCTTTTCTATAGTAAATTATTCAAAAAATAATTTTCTACTGTCGCAAATTTTAAATACGCCAGGGATTGTATTTTCTATAGTAAATTATTCAAAAAATAATTTTATACTGTCGCAAATTTTAATTACGCCAGGGATTGCCCTTTTCTATAGTAAATTATTCAAAAAATAATTTTTTACTGTCGCAAATTTTAAGTGCGCCAGGGATTGCCTTTTCTACAGTAAATTTTTCAAAATATTAATTTTTTTACTGTCGCAAATTTTAAAATACGCCAGGGAATTGCCTTTTCTATAGTAAATTATTCAAAAAATAATTTTCAACTATCGCAAATTTTAATTACGCCAGGGATTGCCTTTTCTATAGTAAATTTTGCAAAAAATAATTTTCAACTGTCGCAAATTTTAATTGCGCCAGGGATTGCCTTTTCTATAATAAATTATTCAAAAAATAATTTTTTACTGTCGCAAATTTTAATTACGCCAGGGATTGCCTTTTCTATAGTAAATTATTCAAAAAATAATTTTTTACTGTCGCAAATTTTAAATATCCCAGGGATTGCCTTTTCTATAGTAAATTATTCAAAAAATAATTTTTTTACTGTCGCAAATTTCAAATCCGCCAGGGATTGCCTTTTCTATAGTAAATTATTCAAAAAATAATTTTTTACTGTCGCAAATTTTAATTACGCCAGGGATTGCCTTTTCTATAGTAAATTATTCAAAAAATAATTTTTTACTGTCGCAAATTTTAATTACGCCAGGGATTGCCTTTTCTATAGTAAATTATTCACAAAATAATTTTCTACTGTCGCAAATTTTAAATACGCCAGGGATTGCCTTTTCTATAGTAAATTATTCAAAAAATAATTTTCTACTGTCGCAAATTTTAAATACGCCAGGGATTGCCTTTTCTATAGTAAATTATTCAAAACATAATTTTCAACTGTCGCAAATTTTAATTACGCCAGGGATTGCCTTTTCTATAGTAAATTTTGCAAAAAATAATTTTCAACTGTCGCAAATTTTAATTGCGCCAGGGATTGCATTTTCTATAATAAATTATTCAAAAAATAATTTTTTACTGTCGCAAATTTTAATTACGCCAGGGATTGCCTTTTCTATAGTAAATTATTCAAAAAATAATTTTTTACTGTCGCAAATTTTAAATATCCAAGGGATTGCCTTTTCTATAGTAAATTATTCAAAAAATAATTTTTTACTGTCGCAAATTTCAAATCCGACAGGGATTGCCTTTTCTATAGTAAATTATTCAAAAAATAATTTTTTACGGTCGCAAATTTTAATTACGCCAGGGATTGCCTTTTCTATAGTAAATTATTCAAAAAATTATTTTTTACTGTCGCAAATTTTAAATACGCCAGGGATTGCCTTTTCTATAGTAAATTATTCACAAAATAATTTTCTACTGTCGCAAATTTTAAATACGCCAGGGATTGCCTTTTCTATAGTAAATTATTCAAAAAATAATTTTCTACTGTCGCAAATTTTAAATACGCCAGGGATTGCCTTTTCTATAGTAAATTATTCAAAAAATAATTTTCAACTGTCGCAAATTTTAATTACGCCAGGGATTGCCTTTTCTATAGTAAATTTTGCAAAAAATAATTTTCAACTGTCGCAAATTTTAATTGCGCCAGGGATTGCCTTTTCTATAATAAATTATTCAAAAAAATAATTTTTTACTGTCGCAAATTTTAATTACGCCAGGGATTGCCTTTTCTATAGTAAATTATTCAAAAATAATTTTTTACTGTCGCAAATTTTAAATATCCAAGGGATTGCCTTTTTCTATAGTAAATTATTCAAAAAATAATTTTTTACTGTCGCAAATTTCAAATCCGACAGGGATTGCCTTTTCTATAGTAAATTATTCAAAAAATAATTTTTTACGGTCGCAAATTTTAATTACGCCAGGGATTGCCTTTTCTATAGTAAATTATTCAAAAAATTATTTTTTACTGTCGCAAATTTTAAATACGCCAGGGGATTGCCTTTTCTATAGTAAATTATTCACAAAATAATTTTCTACTGTCGCAAATTTTAAATACGCCAGGGATTGCCTTTTCTATAGTAAATTATTCAAAAAATAATTTTCTACTGTCGCAAATTTTAAATACGCCAGGGATTGCCTTTTCTATAGTAAATTATTCAAAAAATAATTTTCAACTGTCGCAAATTTTAATTGCGCCAGGGATTGCCTTTTCTATAGTAAATTATTCAAAAAATAATTTTATACTGTCGTAAATTTTAATTACGCCAGGGATTGCCTTTTCTATAGTAAATTATTCAAAAAAATAATTTTTTACTGTCGCAAATTTTAACTACGCCAGGGATTGCCTTTTTCTATAGTAAATTATTCAAAAAATAATTTTTTACTGTCGCAAATTTTAAATATCCCAGGGATTGCCTTTTCTATAGTAAATTATTCAAAAAATAATTTTTTACTGTCGCAAATTTTAAATATCCCAGGGATTGCCTTTTCTACAGTTAATTATTCAAAAAAATAATTTTATACTGTCGCAAATTTTAATTACGCCAGGGATTGCCTTTTCTATAGTAAATTATTCAAAAAATAATTTTATACTGTCGCAAATTTTAATAACGCCAGGGATTGCCTTTTCTATAGTAAATTATTCAAAAAATAATTTTCTACTGTCGCAAATTTTAATTGCGCCAGGGATTGCCTTTTCTATAGTAAATTATTCAAAAAATAATTTTTTACTGTCGCAAGTTTTAAATACGCCGGGGGATTGCCCTTTTCTATAGTAAATTATTCAAAAAATAATTTTCTACTGTCGCAAATTTTAATTACGCCAGGGGATTGCCTTTTCTATAGTCAATTATTCAAAAAATAATTTTTTACTGTCGCAAATTTTAATTACGCCAGGGATTGCCTTTTCTATAGTAAACTTTTCAAAAAATAATTTTCTACTGTCGCAAATTTTAATTACGCCAGGGATTGCCTTTTCTATAGTAAATTATTCAAAAAATAATTTTATACTGTTCGCAAATTTTAATTACGCCAGGGATTTGCTTTTCTATAGTAAATTATTCAAAAAATAATTTTATACTGTCGCAAATTTTAATTGCGCCAGGGATTGCTTTTCTATAGTAAATTATTCAAAAAATAATTTTTTTCTGTCGCAAATTTTTAATTGCGCCAGGGATTGCCTTTTCTATAGTAAATTATTCAAAAAATAATTTTCTACTGTCGCAAATTTTAAATATCCCAGGGATTGCCTTTTCTATAGTAAATTATTCAAAAAATAATTTTTTACTGTCCCAAATTTTAATTGCGCCAGGGATTGCCTCTTCTATAGTAAGTTATTCAAAAAATAATTTTTACTGTCGCAAATTTTAATTACGCCAGGGATTGCCTTTTCTATAGTAAATTATTCAAAAAATAATTTTTTACTGTCGCAAATTTTAAATATCCCAGGGGATTGCCTTTTCTATAGTAAATTTCTCACAAATTAATTTTTTACTGTCGCAAATTTTAAATACGCCAGGGATTGCCTTTTCTATAGTAAATTATTCAAAAAATAATTTTCTACTGTCGCAAATTTTAATTACGCCAGGGATTGCCTTCTCTATAGTAAATTATTCAAAAAATAATTTTCTACTGTCGCAAATTTTAATTACGCCAGGGATTGCCTTTTCTATAGTAAATTATTCAAAAAATAATTTTATACTGTCGCAAATTTTAATTACGCCAGGGATTGCCTTTTCTATAGTAAATTATTCAAAAAATAATTTTTTACTGTCGCAAATTTTAATTACGCCAGGGATTGCCTTTTCTATAGTAAATTATTCAAAAAATAATTTTTTACTGTCGCAAATTTTAATTACACCAGGGATTGCCTTTTCTATAGTAAATTATTCAAAAAATAATTTTCTACTGTCGCAAATTTTAATTACGCCAGGGATTGCCTTTTCTATAGTAAACTTTTCAAAAAATAATTTTCTACTGTCGCAAATTTTAATTACGCCAGGGATTGCCTTTTCTATAGTAAATTATTCAAAAAATAATTTTATACTGTCGCAAATTTTAATTACGCCAGGGATTGCCTTTTCTATAGTAAACTTTTCAAAAAATAATTTTCTACTGTCGCAAATTTTAATTACGCCAGGGATTGCCTTTTCTATAGTAAATTATTCAAAAAATAATTTTATACTGTCGCAAATTTTAATTACGCCAGGGATTGCCTTTTCTATAGTAAATTATTCAAAAAATAATTTTATACTGTCGCAAATTTTAATTGCGCCAGGGATTGCCTTTTCTATAGTAAATTATTCAAAAAATAATTTTTTCTGTCGCAAATTTTAATTGCGCCAGGGATTGCCTTTTCTATAGTAAATTATTCAAAAAATAATTTTCTACTGTCGCAAATTTTAAATATCCCAGGGATTGCCTTTTCTATAGTAAATTATTCAAAAAATAATTTTTTACTGTCGCAAATTTTAATTGCGCCAGGGATTGCCTTTTCTATAGTAAGTTATTCAAAAAATAATTTTTTACTGTCGCAAATTTTAATTACGCCAGGGATTGCCTTTTCTATAGTAAATTATTCAAAAAATAATTTTTTACTGTCGCAAATTTTAAATATCCCAGGGATTGCCTTTTCTATAGTAAATTTCTCACAAATTAATTTTTTACTGTCGCAAATTTTAAATACGCCAGGGATTGCCTTTTCTATAGTAAATTATTCAAAAAATTATTTTCTACTGTCGCAAATTTTAATTACGCCAGGGATTGCCTTTTCTATAGTAAATTATTCAAAAAATAATTTTTCTACTGTCGCAAATTTTAATTACGCCAGGGATTGCCTTTTCTATAGTAAATTATTCAAAAAATAATTTTATACTGTCGCAAATTTTAATTACGCCAGGGATTGCCTTTTCTATAGTAAATTATTCAAAAAATAATTTTTTACTGTCGCAAATTTTAATTACGCCAGGGATTGCCTTTTCTATAGTAAATTATTCAAAAAATAATTTTTTGCTGTCGCAAATTTTAATTACGCCAGGGATTGCCTTTTCTATAGTAAATTATTCAAAAAAATAATTTTTTACTGTCGCAAATATTAAATACGCCAGGGATTGCCTTTTCTATAGTAAATTATTCAAAAAATAATTTTTTTACTGTCGCAAATATTAAATATCCCAGGGATTGCCTTTTCTATAGTAAATTTCTCACAAATTAATTTTTTACTGTCGCAAATTTTAAATACGCCAGGGATTGCATTTTCTATAGTAAATTATTCAAAAAATAATTTTCTACTGTCGCAAATTTTAATTACGCCAGGGATTGCCTTTTCTATAGTAAATTATTCAAAAAATAATTTTCTCCTGTCGCAAATTTTAATTACGCCAGGGATTGCCTTTTCTATAGTAAATTATTCAAAAAATAATTTCTTACTGTCGCAAATTTTAAGTGCGCCAGGGATTGCCTTTTCTATAGTAAATTTTGCAAAAAATAATTTTTTACTGTCGCAAATTTTAATTACGCCAGGGATTGCCTTTTCTATAGTAAATTATTCAAAAAATAATTTTCTACTGTCGCAAATTTTAATTACGCCAGGGATTGCCTTTTCTATAGTAAATTATTCAAAAAATAATTTTATACTGTCGCAAATTTTAATTACGCCAGGGATTGCCTTTTCTATAGTAAATTATTCAAAAAATAATTTTTCTACTGTCGCAACTTTTAATTACGCCAGGGATTGCCTTTTCTATAGTAAATTATTCAAAAAATAATTTTATACTGTCGCAAATTTTAATTACGCCAGGGATTGCCTTTTCTATAGTAAATTATTCAAAAAATAATTTTCTACCGTCGCAATTTTTAATTACGCCAGGGATTGCCTTTTCTATAGTAAATTATTCAAAAAATAATTTTATACTGTCGCAAATTTTAATTACGCCAGGGGATTGCCTTTTCTATAGTAAATTATTCAAAAAATAATTTTCTACTGTCGCAAATTTTAATTACGCCAGGGATTGCCTTTTCTATAGTAAATTATTCAAAAAATAATTTTATACTGTCGCAAATTTTAATTACGCCAGGGATTGCCTTTTCTATAGTAAATTATTCAAAAAATAATTTTCTACTGTCGCCAAATTTTAATTACGCCAGGGATTGCCTTTTCTATAGTAAATTATTCAAGAAATAATTTTTCTACTGTCGCAAATTTTAATTACGCCAGGGATTGCCTTTTCTATAGTAAATTATTCAAAAAATAATTTTTTACTGTCGCAAATTTTAATTGCGCCAGGGATTGCCTTTTCTATAGTAAATTATTCAAAAAATAATTTTCTACTGTCGCAAAATTTAAATATCCCAGGGATTGCCCTTTCTATAGTAAATTATTCAAAAAATAATTTTTTACTGTCGCAAATTTTAAGTGCGCCAGAGATTGCCTTTTCTATAGTAAAATTATTCAAAAAATAATTTTCTACTGTCGCATATTTTAATTACGCCAGGGATTGCCTTTTCTATAGTAAATTATTCAAAAAATAATTTTATACTGTCGGAAATTTTAAATACGCCAGGGATTGCCTTTTCTATAGTAAATTATTCAAAAAATAATTTTCTACTGTCGCAAATCTTAAATACGCCAGGGATTGTATTTTCTATAGTAAATTATTCAACAAATAATTTTATACTGTCGCAAATTTTAATTACGCCAGGGATTGCCTTTTCTATAGTAAATTATTCAAAAAATAATTTTTTACTGTCGCAAATTTTAAGTGCGCCAGGGATTGCCTTTTCTACAGTAAATTTTTCAAAATATTAATTTTTTACTGTCGCAAATTTTAAATACGCCAGGGATTGCCTTTTCTATAGTAAATTATTCAAAAAATAATTTTCAACTGTCGCAAATTTTAATTACGCCAGGGATTGCCTTTTCTATAGTAAATTTTTGCAAAAAATAATTTTCAACTGTCGCAAATTTTAATTGCGCCAGGGATTGCCTTTTCTATAATAAATTATTCAAAAAAATAATTTTTTACTGTCGCAAATTTTAATTACGCCAGGGATTGCCTTTTCTATAGTAAATTATTCAAAAAATATTTTTTTACTGTCGCAAATTTTAAATATCCCAGGGATTGCCTTTTCTATAGTAAATTATTCAAAAAATAATTTTTTACTGTCGCAAATTTCAAATCCGCCAGGGATTGCCCTTTTCTATAGTAAATTATTCAAAAAATAATTTTTTACTGTCGCAAATTTTAATTACGCCAGGGATTGCCTTTTCTATAGTAAATTATTCAAAAAATAATTTTTTACTGTCGCAAATTTTAATTACGCCAGGTGATTGCCTTTTCTATAGTAAGTTATTCACAAAATAATTTTCTACTGTCGCAAATTTTAAATACGCCAGGGATTGCCTTTTCTATAGTAAATTATTCAAAAAATAATTTTCTACTGTCGCAAATTTTAAATACGCCAGGGATTGCCTTTTCTATAGTAAATTATTCAAAAAATAATTTTCAACTGTCGCAAATTTTAATTACGCCAGGGATTGCCTTTTCTATAGTAAATTTTGCAAAAAATAATTTTCAACTGTCGCAAATTTTAATTGCGCCAGGGATTGCCTTTTCTATAATAAATTATTCAAATAATAATTTTTTACTGTCGCAAATTTTAATTACGCCAGGGATTGCCTTTTCTATAGTAAATTATTCAAAAAATAATTTTTTACTGTCGCAAATTTTAAATATCCAAGGGATTGCCTTTTCTATAGTAAATTATTCAAAAAATAATTTTTTACTGTCGCAAATTTCAAATCCGACAGGGATTGCCTTTTCTATAGTAAATTATTCAAAAAATAATTTTTTACGGTCGCAAATTTTAATTACGCCAGGGATTGCCTTTTCTATAGTAAATTATTCAAAAAATTATTTTTTACTGTCGCAAATTTTAAATACGCCAGGGATTGCCTTTTCTATAGTAAATTATTCACAAAATAATTTTCTACTGTCGCAAATTTTAAATACGCCAGGGATTGCCTTTTCTATAGTAAATTATTCAAAAAATAATTTTCTACTGTCGCAAATTTTAAATACGCCAGGGATTGCCTTTTCTATAGTAAATTTTTCAAAAAATAATTTTCAACTGTCGCAAATTTTAATTGCGCCAGGGATTGCCTTTTCTATAGTAAATTATTCAAAAAATAATTTTATACTGTCGTAAATTTTAATTACGCCAGTGATTGCCTTTTCTATAGTAAATTATTCAAAAAATAATTTTTTACTGTCGCAAATTTTAACTACGCCAGGGATTGCCTTTTCTATAGTAAATTATTCAAAAAATAATTTTTTACTGTCGCAAATTTTAAATATCCCAGAGATTGCCTTTTCTATAGTAAATTATTCAAAAAACAATTTTTTACTGTCGCAAATTTTAAATATCCCAGGGATTGCCTTTTCTATAGTAAATTTCTCACAAATTAATTTTTTACTGTCGCAAATTTTAAATACGCCAGGTATTGCCTTTTCTATAGTAAATTATTCAAAAAAATAATATTTTACTGTCGCAAATTTTAAATACGCCAGGGATTGCCTTTTCTATAGTAAATTATTCAAAAAATAATTTTTTACTGTCGCAAATTTTAATTACGCCAGGGATTGCCTTTTCTATAGTAAATTATTCAAAAAATAATTTTTTACTGTCGCAAATTTCAAATCCGCCAGGGATTGCCTTTTCTATAGTAAAATTATTCAAAAAATAATTTTTTACTATCGCAAGTTTTAATTGCGCCAGGGATTGCCTTTTCTATAGTAAATTATTCAAAAAATAATATTTTACTGTCGCAAATTTTAAATACGCCAGGGATTGCCTTTTCTATAGTAAATTATTCAAAAAATAATTTTCTACCGGTCGCAAATTTTAATTACGCCAGGGATTGCCTTTTCTATAGTAAATTATTCAAAAAATAATTTTATACTGTCGCAAATTTTAATTACGCCAGGGATTGCCTTTTCTATAGTAAATTATTCAAAAAATAATTTTCTACTGTCGCAAAATTTAAATATCCCAGGGATTGCCCTTTCTATAGTAAATTATTCAAAAAATAATTTTTTACTGTCGCAAATTTTAAGTGCGCCAGGATTGCCTTTTCTATAGTAAATTATTCAAAAAATAATTTTCTACTGTCGCATATTTTAATTACGCCAGGGATTGCCTTTTCTATAGTAAATTATTCAAAAAATAATTTTATACTGTCGCAAATTTTAAATACGCCAGGGATTGCCTTTTCTATAGTAAATTATTCAAAAAATAATTTTCTACTGTCGCAAATTTTAAATACGCCAGGGATTGCCTCTATAGTAAATTATTCAAAAAATAATTTTATACTGTCGCAAATTTTAATTACGCCAGGGATTGCCTTTTCTATAGTAAATTATTCAAAAAATAATTTTTTACTGTCGCAAATTTTAAGTGCGCCAGGGATTGCCTTTTCTACAGTAAATTTTACAAAATATTAATTTTTTACTGTCGCAAATTTTAAATACGCCAGGGATTGCCTTTTCTATAGTAAATTATTCAAAAAATAATTTTCAACTGTCGCAAATTTTAATTACGCCAGGGATTGCCTTTTCTATAGTAAATTTTTCAAAAAATAATTTTCAACTGTCGCAAATTTTAGTTGCGCCAGGGATTGCCTTTTCTATAATAAATTATTCAAAAAATAATTTTTTACTGTCGCAAATTTTAATTACGCCAGGGATTGCCTTTTCTATAGTAAATTATTCAAAAAATAATTTTTTACTGTCGCAAATTTTAAATATCCCAGGGATTGCCTTTTCTATAGTAAATTATTCAAAAAATAATTTTTTATTGTCGCAAATTTCAAATCCGCCAGGGATTGCCTTTTCTATAGTAAATTATTCAAAATATAATTTTTTACTGTCGCAAATTTTAATTACGCCAGGGATTGCCTTTTCTATAGTAAATTATTCAAAAAAATATTTTTTACTGTCGGAAATTTTAAATACGCCAGGGATTGCCTTTTCTATAGTAAATTATTCACAAAATAATTTTCTACTGTCGCAAATTTTGAATACGCCAGGGATTGCCTTTTCTATAGTAAATTATTCAAAAAATAATTTTCTACTGTCGCAAATTTTAAATACGCCAGGGATTGCCTTTTCTATAGTAAATTATTCAAAAAATAATTTTCAACTGTCGCAAATTTTAATTGCGCCAGGGATTGCCTTTTCTATAGTAAATTATTCAAAAAATAATTTTATACTGTCGTAAATTTTAATTACGCCAGGGATTGCCTTTTCTACAGTAAATTATTTAAAAAATAATTTTTTACTGTCGCAAATTTTAACTACGCCAGGGATTGCCTTTTCTATATTAAATTATTCAAAAAATAATTTTTTACTGTCGCAAATTTTAAATATCCCAGGGATTGCCTTTTCTATAGTAAATTATTCAAAAAATAATTTTTTACTGTCGCAAATTTTAAATATCCCAGGGATTGCCTTTTCTATAGTAAATTTCTCACAAATTAATTTTTTACTGTCGCAAATTTTAAATACGCCAGGGATTGCCTTTTCTATAGTAAATTATCCAAAAAATAATATTTTACAGTCGTAAATTTTAATTACGCCAGGGATTACCTTTTCTATAGTAAATTATTCAAAAAATAATTTTTTACTGTCGCAAATTTTAAATATCCCAGGGATTGCCTTTTCTATAGTAAATTATTCAAAAAATAATTTTTTACTGTCGCAAATTTCAAATCCGCCAGGGATTGCCTTTTCTATAGTAAATTATTCAGAAAATAATTTTTTACTGTCGCAAATTTTAATTACGCCAGGGATTGCCTTTTCTATAGTAAATTATTCAAAAAATAATTTTTTACTGTCGCAAATTTTAATTACGCCAGGGATTGCCTTTTCTATAGTAAATTATTCACAAAATAATTTTCTACTGTCGCAAATTTTAAATACGCAGGGATTGCCTTTTCTATAGTAAATTATTCAAAAAATAATTTTCTACTGTCGCAAATTTTAAATACGCCAGGGATTGCCTTTTCTATAGTAAATTATTCAAAAAATAATTTTCAACTGTCGCAAATTTTAATTATGCCAGGGATTGCCTTTTCTATAGTAAATTTTGCAAAAAATAATTTTCAACTGTCGCAAATTTTAATTGCGCCAGGGATTGCCTTTTATATAATAAATTATTCAAAAAATAATTTTTTACTGTCGCAAATTTTAATTACGCCAGGGATTGCCTTTTCTGTAGTAAATTATTCAAAAAATAATTTTTTACTGTCGCAAATTTTAAATATCCAAGGGATTGCCTTTTCTATAGTAAATTATTCAAAAAATAATTTTTACTGTCGCAAATTTCAAATCCGACAGGGATTGCCTTTTCTATAGTAAATTATTCAAAAAATAATTTTTTACGGTCGCAAATTTTAATTACGCCAGGGATTGCCTTTTCTATAGTAAATTATTCAAAAAATTATTTTTTACTGTCGCAAATTTTAAATACGCCAGGGATTGCCTTTTCTATAGTAAATTATTCACAAAATAATTTTCTACTGTCGCAAATTTTAAATATGCCAGGGATTGCCTTTTCTATAGTAAATTATTCAAAAAATAATTTTCTACTGTCGCAAATTTTAAATACGCCAGGGATTGCCTTTTCTATAGTAAATTATTCAAAAAATAATTTTCAACTGTCGCAAATTTAATTGCGCCAGGGATTGCCTTTTCTATAGTAAATTATTCAAAAAATAATTTTATACTGTCGTAAATTTTAATTACGCCAGGGATTGCCTTTTCTATAGTAAATTATTCAAAAAATAATTTTTTACTGTCGCAAATTTTAACTACGCCAGGGATTGCCTTTTCTATAGTAAATTATTCAAAAAATAATGTTTTACTGTCGCAAATTTTAAATATCCCAGGGATTGCCTTTTCTATAGTAAATTATTCAAAAAATAATTTTTTACTGTCGCAAATTTTAAATATCCCAGGGATTGCCTTTTCTATAGTAAATTTCTCACAAATTAATTTTTTACTGTCGCAAATTTTAAATACGCCAGGTATTGCCTTTTCTATAGTAAATTATTCAAAATATAATATTTTACTGTCGCAAATTTAAATACGCCAGGGATTGCCTTTTCTATAGTAAATTATTCAAAAAATAATTTTTTACTGTCGCAAATTTTAATTACGCCAGGGATTGCCTTTTCTATAGTAAATTATTCAAAAAATAATTTTTTACTGTCGCTAATTTCAAATCCGCCAGGGATTGCCTTTTCTATAGTAAATTATTCAAAAAATAATTTTTTACTATCGCAAGTTTTAATTGCGCCAGGGATTGCCTTTTCTATAGTAAATTATTCAAAAAATAATATTTTACTGTCGCAAATTTTAAATACGCCAGGGATTGCCTTTTCTATAGTAAATTATTCAAAAAATAATTTTCTACCGTCGCAAATTTTAATTACGCCAGGGATTGCCTTTTCTATAGTAAATTATTCAAAAAATAATTTTATACTGTCGCAAATTTTAATTACGCCAGGGATTGCCTTTTCTATAGTAAATTATTCAAAAAATAATTTCTACTGTCGCAAAATTTAAATATCCCAGGGATTGCCCTTTCTATAGTAAATTATTCAAAAAATAATTTTTTACTGTCGGAAATTTTAAGTGCGCCAGAGATTGCCTTTTCTATAGTAAATTATTCAAAAAATAATTTTCTGCTGTCGCATATTTTAATTACGCCAGGGATTGCCTTTTCTATAGTAAATTATTCAAAAAATAATTTTCTACTGTCGCAAATTTTAAATACGCCAGGGATTGCCTTTTCTATAGTAAATTATTCAAAAAATAATTTTCAACTGTCGCAAATTTTAATTGCGCCAGGGATTGCCTTTTCTATAGTAAATTATTCAAAAAATAATTTTATACTGTCGTAAATTTTAATTACGCAGGGATTGCCTTTTCTATAGTAAATTATTCAAAAAATTATTTTTTACTGTCGCAAATTTTAACTACGCCAGGGATTGCCTTTTCTATAGTAAATTATTCAAAAATAATTTTCTACCGTCGCAAATTTTAATTACGCCAGGGATTGCCTTTTCTATAGTAAATTATTCAAAAATAATTTTATACTGTCGCAAATTTTAATTACGCCAGGGATTGCCTTTTCTATAGTAAATTATTCAAAAAATAATTTTCTACTGTCGCAAAATTTAAATATCCCAGGGATTGCCCTTTCTATAGTAAATTATTCAAAAAATAATTTTTTACTGTCGCAAATTTTAAGTGCACCAGAGATTGCCTTTTCTATAGTAAATTATTCAAAAAATAATTTTCTGCTGTCGCATATTTTAATTACGCCAGGGATTGCCTTTTCTATAGTAAATTATTCAAAAATAATTTTCTACTGTCGCAAATTTTAAATACGCCAGGGATTGCCTTTTCTATAGTAAATTATTCAAAAAATAATTTTCAACTGTCGCAAATTTTAATTGCGCCAGGGATTGCCTTTTCTATAGTAAATTATTCAAAAAATAATTTTATACTGTCGTAAATTTTAATTACGCCAGGGATTGCCTTTTCTATAGTAAATTATTCAAAAAATAATTTTTTACTGTCGCAAATTTTAACTACGCCAGGGATTGCCTTTTCTATAGTAAATTATTCAAAAAATAATTTTTTACTGTCGCAAATTTTAAATATCCCAGGGATTGCCTTTTCTATAGTAAATTATTCAAAAAATAATTTTTTACTGTCGCAAATTTTAAATATCCCAGGGATTGCCTTTTCTATAGTAAATTTCTCACAAATTAATTTTTTACTGTCGCAAATTTTAAATACGCCAGGTATTGCCTTTTCTATAGTAAATTATTCAAAATATAATATTTTACTGTCGCAAATTTTAAATACGCCAGGGATTGCCTTTTCTATAGTAAATTATTCAAAAAATAATTTTTTACTGTCGCAAATTTTAATTACGCCAGGGATTGCCTTTTCTATAGTAAATTATCCAAAAATAATTTTTTACTGTCGCAAATTTCAAATCCGCCAGGGATTGCCTTTTCTATAGTAAATTATTCAAAAAATAATTTTTTACTATCGCAAGTTTTAATTGCGCGAGGGATTGCCTTTTCTATAGTAAATTATTCAAAAAATAATATTTTACTGTCGCAAATTTTAAATACGCCAGGGATTGCCTTTTCTATAGTAAATTATTCAAAAAATAATTTTCTACCGTCGCAAATTTTAATTACGCCAGGGATTGCCTTTTCTATAGTAAATTATTCAAAAAATAATTTTATACTGTCGAAAATTTTAATTACGCCAGGGATTGCCTTTTCTATAGTAAATTATTCAAAAAATAATTTTCTACTGTCGCAAAATTTAAATATCCCAGGGATTGCCCTTTCTATAGTAAATTATTCAAAAAATAATTTTTTACTGTCGCAAATTTTAAGTGCGCCAGAGATTGCCTTTTCTATAGTAAATTATTCAAAAAATAATTTTCTGCTGTCGCATATTTTAATTACGCCAGGGATTGCCTTTTCTATAGTAAATTATTCAAAAAATAATTTTATACTGTCGCAAATTTTAAATACGCCAGGGATTGCCTTTTCTATAGTAAATTATTCAAAAAATAATTTTCCACTGTCGCAAATTTTAAATACGCCAGGGATTGCCTTTTCTATAGTAAATTATTCAAAAAATAATTTTATACTGTCGCAAATTTTAATTACGCCAGGGATTGCCTTTTCTATAGTAAATTATTCAAAAAATAATTTTTTACTGTCGCAAATTTTAAATGCGCCAGGGATTGCCTTTTCTACAGTAAATTTTACAAAATATTAATTTTTTACTGTCGCAAATTTTAAATACGCCAGGGATTGCCTTTTCTATAGTAAATTATTCAAAAAATAATTTTCAACTGTCGCAAATTTTAATTACGCCAGGGATTGCCTTTTCTATAGTAAATTTTGCAAAAAATAATTTTCAACTGTCGCAAATTTTAGTTGCGCCAGGGATTGCCTTTTCTATAATAAATTATTCAAAAAATAATTTTTTACTGTCGCAAATTTTAATTACGCCAGGGATTGCCTTTTCTATAGTAAATTATTCAAAAAATAATTTTTTACTGTCGCAAATTTTAAATATCCCAGGGATTGCCTTTTCTATAGTAAATTATTCAAAAAATAATTTTTTATTGTCACAAATTTCAAATCCGCCAGGGATTGCCTTTTCTATAGTAAATTATTCAAAAAATAATTTTTTACTGTCGCAAATTTTAATTACGCCAGGGATTGCCTTTTCTATAGTAAATTATTCAAAAAAATATTTTTTACTGTCGCAAATTTTAAATACGCCAGGGATTGCCTTTTCTATAGTAAATTATTCACAAAATAATTTTCTACTGTCGCAAATTTTGAATACGCCAGGGATTGCCTTTTCTATAGTAAATTATTCAAAAAATAATTTTCTACTGTCGCAAATTTTAAATACGCCAGGGATTGCCTTTTCTATAGTAAATTATTCAAAAAATAATTTTCAACTGTCGCAAATTTTAATTGCGCCAGGGATTGCCTTTTCTATAGTAAATTATTCAAAAAATAATATTTTACTGTCGCAAATTTTAAATACGCCAGGGATTGCCTTTTCTATAGTAAATTATTCAAAAAATAATTTTTTACTGTCGCAAATTTTAATTACGCCAGGGATTGCCTTTTCTATAGTAAATTATTCAAAAAAAAAATTTTTTACTGTCGCAAATTTCAAATCCGCCAGGGATTGCCTTTTCTATAGTAAATTATTCAAAAAATAATTTTTTACTATCGCAAGTTTTAATTGCGCCAGGGATTGCCTTTTCTACAGTAAATTTTTCAAAATATTAATTTTTTACTGTCGCAAATTTTAAATACGCCAGGGATTGCCTTTTCTATAGTAAATTATTCAAAAAATAATTTTCAACTGTCGCAAATTTTAATTACGCCAGGGATTGCCTTTTCTATAGTAAATTATTCGAAAAATAATTTTTTACTGTCGCAAATTTTAATTACGCCAGGGATTGCCTTTTCTATAGTAAATTATTCAAAAAATAATTTTCTACTGTCGCAAATTTTAATTACGCCAGGGATTGCCTTTTCTATAGTAAATTATTCAAAAAAAAAATTTTTTACTGTCGCAAATTTCAAATCCGCCAGGGATTGCCTTTTCTATAGTAAATTATTCAAAAAATAATTTTTTACTATCGCAAGTTTTAATTGCGCCAGGGATTGCCTTTTCTACAGTAAATTTTTCAAAATATTAATTTTTTACTGTCGCAAATTTTAAATACGCCAGGGATTGCCTTTTCTATAGTAAATTATTCAAAAAATAATTTTCAACTGTCGCAAATTTTAATTACGCCAGGGATTGCCTTTTCAATAGTAAATTTTGCAAAAAATAATTTTCAACTGTCGCAAATTTTAATTGCGCCAGGGATTGCCTTTTCTATAGTAAATTATTCAAAAAATAATTTTTTACTGTCGCAAATTTCAAATCTGCCAGGGATTGCCTTTTCTATAGTAAATTATTCAAAAAATAATTTTTTACTGTCGCAAATTTTAATTACGCCAGGGATTGCCTTTTCTATAGTAAATTTTGCAAAAAATAATTTTTTACTGTCGCAAATTTTAATTGCGCCAGGGATTGCCTTTTCTATAGTAAATTATTCAAAAAATAATTTTCAACTGTCGCAAATTTTAAATATCCCAAGGATTGCCTTTTCTACAGTAAATTATTCAAAAAATAATTTTTTACTGTCGCAAATTTTAATTACGCCAGGGATTGCCTTTTCTATAGTAAATTATTCAAAAAATAATTTTTTACTGCCGCAAATTTTAATTACGCCAGGGATTGCCTTTTCTATAGTAAATAATTCGAAAAATAATTTTTTACTGTCGCAAATTTTAATTACGCCAGGGATTGCCTTTTCTATAGTAAATTATTCAAAAAATAATTTTCTACTGTCGCAAATTTTAATTACGCCAGGGATTGCCTTTTCTATAGTAAATTATTCAAAAAATAATTTTTTACTGTCGCAAATTTTAATTACGCCAGGGATTGCCTTTTCTATAGTAAATTATTCAAAAAATAATATTTTACTGTCGCAAATTTTAAATACGCCAGGGATTGCCTTTTCTATAGTAAATTATTCAAAAAATAATTTTCTACCGTCGCAAATTTTAATTGCGCCAGGGATTGCCTTTTCTATAGTAAATTATTCAAAAAATAATTTTTTACTGTCGCAAATTTTAAATATCCCAGGGATTGCCTTTTCTATAGTAAATTATTCAAAAAATAATTTTTTACTGTCGCAAATTTTAAATATCCCAGGGATTGCCTTTTCTATAGTAAATTTCTCACAAATTAATTTTTTACTGTCGCAAATTTTAAATACGCCAGGTATTGCCTTTTCTATAGTAAATTATTCAAAATATAATATTTTACTGTCGCAAATTTTAAATACGCCAGGGATTGCCTTTTCTATAGTAAATTATTCAAAAAATAATTTTTTACTGTCGCAAATTTTAATTACGCCAGGGATTGCCTTTTCTATAGTAAATTATTCAAAAAATAATTTTTTACTGTCGCAAATTTCAAATCCGCCAGGGATTGCCTTTTCTATAGTAAATTATTCAAAAAATAATTTTTTACTATCGCAAGTTTTAATTGCGCCAGGGATTGCCTTTTCTATAGTAAATTATTCAAAAAATAATATTTTCCTGTCGCAAATTTTAAATACGCCAGGGATTGCCCTTTCTATAGTAAATTATTCAAAAAATATTTTCTACCGTCGCAAATTTTAATTACGCCAGGGATTGCCTTTTCTATAGTAAATTATTCAAAAAATAATTTTATACTGTCGCAAATTTTAATTACGCCAGGGATTGCCTTTTCTATAGTAAATTATTCAAAAAATAATTTTCTACTGTCGCAAAATTTAAATATCCCAGGGATTGCCCTTTCTATAGTAAATTATTCAAAAAATAATTTTTTACTGTCGCAAATTTTAAGTGCGCCAGAGATTGCCATTTCTATAGTAAATTATTCAAAAAATAATTTTCTGCTGTCGCATATTTTAATTACGCCAGGGATTGCCTTTTCTATAGTAAATTATTCAAAAAATAATTTTATACTGTCGCAAATTTTAAATACGCCAGGGATTGCCTTTTCTATAGTAAATTATTCAAAAAATAATTTTCCACTGTCGCAAATTTTAAATACGCCAGGGATTGCCTTTTCTATAGTAAATTATTCAAAAAATAATTTTATACTGTCGCAAATTTTAATTACGCCAGGGATTGCCTTTTCTATAGTAAATTATTCAAAAAATAATTTTTTACTGTCGCAAATTTTAAATGCGCCAGGGATTGCCTTTTCTACAGTAAATTTTACAAAATATTAATTTTTTACTGTCGCAAATTTTAAATACGCCAGGGATTGCCTTTTCTATAGTAAATTATTCAAAAAATAATTTTCAACTGTCGCAAATTTTAATTACGCCAGGGATTGCCTTTTCTATAGTAAATTTTGCAAAAAATAATTTTCAACTGTCGCAAATTTTAGTTGCGCCAGGGATTGCCTTTTCTATAATAAATTATTCAAAAAATAATTTTTTACTGTCGCAAATTTTAATTACGCCAGGGATTGCCTTTTCTATAGTAAATTATTCAAAAAATAATTTTTTACTGTCGCAAATTTTAAATATCCCAGGGATTGCCTTTTCTATAGTAAATTATTCAAAAAATAATTTTTTATTGTCACAAATTTCAAATCCGCCAGGGATTGCCTTTTCTATAGTAAATTATTCAAAAAATAATTTTTTACTGTCGCAAATTTTAATTACGCCAGGGATTGCCTTTTCTATAGTAAATTATTCAAAAAAATATTTTTTACTGTCGCAAATTTTAAATACGCCAGGGATTGCCTTTTCTATAGTAAATTATTCACAAAATAATTTTCTACTGTCGCAAATTTTGAATACGCCAGGGATTGCCTTTTCTATAGTAAATTATTCAAAAAATAATTTTCTACTGTCGCAAATTTTAAATACGCCAGGGATTGCCTTTTCTATAGTAAATTATTCAAAAAATAATTTTCAACTGTCGCAAATTTTAATTGCGCCAGGGATTGCCTTTTCTATAGTAAATTATTCAAAAAATAATTTTATACTGTCGTAAATTTTAATTACGCCAGGGATTGCCTTTTCTACAGTAAATTATTTAAAAAATAATTTGTTACTGTCGCAAATTTTAACTACGCCAGGGATTGCCTTTTCTATATTAAATTATTCAAAAAATAATTTTTTACTGTCGCAAATTTTAAATATCCCAGGGATTGCCTTTTCTATAGTAAATTATTCAAAAAATAATTTTTTACTGTCGCAAATTTTAAATATCCCAGGGATTGCCTTTTCTATAGTAAATTTCTCACAAATTAATTTTTTACTGTCGCAAATTTTAAATACGCCAGGGATTGCCTTTTCTATAGTAAATTATTCAAAAAATAATATTTTACTGTCGCAAATTTTAAATACGCCAGGGATTGCCTTTTCTATAGTAAATTATTCAAAAAATAATTTTTTACTGTCGCAAATTTTAATTACGCCAGGGATTGCCTTTTCTATAGTAAATTATTCAAAAAAAAAATTTTTTACTGTCGCAAATTTCAAATCCGCCAGGGATTGCCTTTTCTATAGTAAATTATTCAAAAAATAATTTTTTACTATCGCAAGTTTTAATTGCGCCAGGGATTGCCTTTTCTACAGTAAATTTTTCAAAATATTAATTTTTTACTGTCGCAAATTTTAAATACGCCAGGGATTGCCTTTTCTATAGTAAATTATTCAAAAAATAATTTTCAACTGTCGCAAATTTTAATTACGCCAGGGATTGCCTTTTCAATAGTAAATTTTGCAAAAAATAATTTTCAACTGTCGCAAATTTTAATTGCGCCAGGGATTGCCTTTTCTATAGTAAATTATTCAAAAAATAATTTTTTACTGTCGCAAATTTCAAATCTGCCAGGGATTGCCTTTTCTATAGTAAATTATTCAAAAAATAATTTTTTACTGTCGCAAATTTTAATTACGCCAGGGATTGCCTTTTCTATAGTAAATTTTGCAAAAAATAATTTTTTACTGTCGCAAATTTTAATTGCGCCAGGGATTGCGTTTTCTATAGTAAATTATTCAAAAAATAATTTTCAACTGTCGCAAATTTTAAATATCCCAAGGATTGCCTTTTCTACAGTAAATTATTCAAAAAATAATTTTTTACTGTCGCAAATTTTAATTACGCCAGGGATTGCCTTTTCTATAGTAAATTATTCAAAAAATAATTTTTTACTGCCGCAAATTTTAATTACGCCAGGGATTGCCTTTTCTATAGTAAATTATTCGAAAAATAATTTTTTACTGTCGCAAATTTTAATTACGCCAGGGATTGCCTTTTCTATAGTAAATTATTCAAAAAATAATTTTCTACTGTCGCAAATTTTAATTACGCCAGGGATTGCCTTTTCTATAGTAAATTATTCAAAAAATAATTTTATACTGTCGCAAATTTTAAGTGCGCCAGGGATTGCCTTTTCTAAGTAAATTATTCAAAAAATAATGTTCAACTGTCGCAAATTTTAATTACGCCAGGGATTGCCTTTTCTATAGTAAATTATTCAAAAAATAATTTTATACTGTCGCAAATTTTAATTACGCCAGGGATTGCCTTTTCTATAGTAAATTATTCAAAAAATAATTTTCAACTGTCGCAAATTTTAATTACGCCAGGGATTGCCTTTTCTATAGTAAATTATTCAAAAAATAATTTTTTACTGTCGCAAATTTTAATTTCGCCAGGGATTGCCTTTTCTATAGTAAATTTTGCAAAAAATAATTTTTTACTGTCGCAAATTTTAAATACGCAAGGGATTGCCTTTTCTATAGTAAATTATTCAAAAAATAATTTTTTACTGTCGCAAATTTTAATTACGCCAGGGATTGCCTTTTCTATAGTAAATTATTCAAAAAATAATTTTCAACTGTCGCAAATTTTAATTGCGCCAGGGATTGCCTTTTCTATAGTAAATAATTCAAAAAATAATTTTATACTGTCGCAAATTTTAATTACGCCAGGGATTGCCTTTTCTATAGTAAATTATTCAAAAAATAATTTTCTACTCTCGCAAATTTTAATTACGAAAGGGATTGCCTTTTCTATAGTAAACTATTCAAAAAATAATTTTATACTGTCGCAAATTTTAATTACGCCAGGGATTGCCTTTTCTATAGTAAATTATTCAAAAAATAATTTTCTACTGTCGCAAATTTTAATTACGCCAGGGATTGCCTTTTCTATAGTAAATTATTCAGAAAATAATTTTATACTGTCGCAAATTTTAATTACGCCAGGGATTGCCTTTTCTATAGTAAATTATTCAAAAAATAATTTTCTACCGTCGCAAATTTTAATTACGCCAGGGATTGCCTTTTCTATAGTAAATTATTCAAAAAATAATTTTATACTGTCGCAAATTTTAATTACGCCAGGGATTGCCTTTTCTATAGTAAATTATTCAAAAAATAATTTTCTACTGTCGCAAAATTTAAATATCCCAGGGATTGCCCTTTCTATAGTAAATTATCCAAAAAATAATTTTTTACTGTCGCAAATTTTAAGTGCGCCAGAGATTGCCTTTTCTATAGTAAATTATTCAAAAAATAATTTTTTACTGTCGCATATTTTAATTACGCCAGGGATTGGCTTTTCTATAGTAAATTATTCAAAAAATAATTTTTTACTGTCGCAAATTTTAATTACGCCAGGGATTGCCTTTTCTATAGTAAATTATTCAAAAAAATATTTTTTACTGTCGCAAATTTTAAATACGCCAGGGATTGCCTTTTCTATAGTAAATTATTCACAAAATAATTTTCTACTGTCGCAAATTTTGAATACGCCAGGGATTGCCTTTTCTATAGTAAATTATTCAAAAAATAATTTTCTACTGTCGCAAATTTTAAATACGCCAGGGATTGCCTTTTATATAGTAAATTATTCAAAAAATAATTTTCAACTGTCGCAAATTTTAATTGCGCCAGGGATTGCCTTTTCTATAGTAAATTATTCAAAAAATAATATTTTACTGTCGCAAATTTTAAATACGCCAGGGATTGCCTTTTCTATAGTAAATTATTCAAAAAATAATTTTTTACTGTCGCAAATTTTAATTACGCCAGGGATTGCCTTTTCTATAGTAAATTATTCAAAAAATAATTTTTTACTATCGCAAGTTTTAATTGCGCCAGGGATTGCCTTTTCTACAGTAAATTTTTCAAAATATTAATTTTTTACTCTCGCAAATTTTAATTACGCCAGGGATTGCCTTTTCTATAGTAAATTTTGCAAAAAATAATTTTCAACTGTCGCAAATTTTAATTGCGCCAGGGATTGCCTTTTCTATAGTAAATTATTCAAAAAATAATTTTTTACTGTCGCAAATTTCAAATCTGCCAGGGATTGCCTTTTCTATAGTAAATTATTCAAAAATAATTTTTTACTGTCGCAAATTTTAATTACGCCAGGGATTGCCTTTTCTATAGTAAATTTTGCAAAAAATAATTTTTTACTGTCGGAAATTTTAATTGCGCCAGGGATTGCCTTTTCTATAGTAAATTATTCAAAAAATAATTTTCAACTGTCGCAAATTTTAAATATCCCAAGGATTGCCTTTTCTACAGTAAATTATTCAAAAAATAATTTTTTACTGTCGCAAATTTTAATTGCGCCAGGGATTGCCTTTTCTACAGTAAATTTTTCAAAATATTAATTTTTTACTCTCGCAAATTTTAAATACGCCAGGGATTGCCTTTTCTATAGTAAATTATTCAAAAAATAATTTTCAACTGTCGCAAATTTTAATTACGCCAGGGATTGCCTTTTCTATAGTAAATTTTGCAAAAAATAATTTTCAACTGTCGGAAATTTTAATTGCGCCAGGGATTGCCTTTTCTATAGTAAATTATTCAAAAAATAATTTTTTACTGTCGCAAATTTCAAATCTTCCAGGGATTGCCTTTTCTATAGTAAATTATTCAAAAAATAATTTTTTACTGTCGCAAATTTTAATTACGCCAGGGATTGCCTTTTCTATAGTAAATTTTGCAAAAAATAATTTTTTACTGTCGCAAATTTTAATTGCGCCAGGGATTGCCTTTTCTATAGTAAATTATTCAAAAAATAATTTTCAACTGTCGCAAATTTTAAATATCCCAAGGATTGCCTTTTCTACAGTAAATTATTCAAAAAAGAATTTTTTACTGTCGCAAATTTTAATTACGCCAGGGATTGCCTTTTCTATAGTAAATTATTCAAAAAATAATTTTTTACTGTCGCAAATTTCAAATCTGCCAGGGATTGCCTTTTCTATAGTAAATTATTCAAAAAATAATTTTTTACTGTCGCAAATTTTAATTACGCCAGGGATTGCCTTTTCTATAGTAAATTTTGCAAAAAATAATTTTTTACTGTCGCAAATTTTAATTGCGCCAGGGATTGCCTTTTCTATAGTAAATTATTCAAAAAATAATTTTCAACTGTCGCAAATTTTAAATATCCCAAGGATTGCCTTTTCTACAGTAAATTATTCAAAAAATAATTTTTTACTGTCGCAAATTTTAATTGCGCCAGGGATTGCCTTTTCTACAGTAAATTTTTCAAAATATTAATTTTTTACTCTCGCAAATTTTAAATACGCCAGGGATTGCCTTTTCTATAGTAAATTATTCAAAAAATAATTTTCAACTGTCGCAAATTTTAATTACGCCTGGGATTGCCTTTTCTATAGTAAATTTTGCAAAAAATAATTTTCAACTGTCGCAAATTTTAATTGCGCCAGGGATTGCCTTTTCTATAGTAAATTATTCAAAAAATAATTTTTTACTGTCGCAAATTTCAAATCTGCCAGGGATTGCCTTTTCTATAGTAAATTATTCAAAAAATAATTTTTTACTGTCGCAAATTTTAATTACGCCAGGGATTGCCTTTTCTATAGTAAATTTTGCAAAAAATAGTTTTTTACTGTCGCAAATTTTAATTGCGCCAGGGATTGCCTTTTCTATAGTAAATTATTCAAAAAATAATTTTCAACTGTCGCAAATTTTAAATATCCCAAGGATTGCCTTTTCTACAGTAAATTATTCAAAAAATAATTTTTTACTGTCGCAAATTTTAATTACGCCAGGGATTGCCTTTTCTATAGTAAATTATTCAAAAAATAATTTTTTACTGCCGCAAATTTTAATTACGCCAGGGATTGCCTTTTCTATAGTAAATTATTCGAAAAATAATTTTTTACTGTCGCAAATTTTAATTACGCCAGGGATTGCCTTTTCTATAGTAAATTATTCAAAAAATAATTTTCTACTGTCGCAAATTTTAATTACGCCAGGGATTGCCTTTTCTATAGTAAATTATTCAAAAAATAATTTTATACTGTCGCAAATTTTAAGTGCGCCAGGGATTGCCTTTTCTCTAGTAAATTATTCAAAAAATAATGTTCAACTGTCGCAAATTTTAATTACGCCAGGGATTGCCTTTTCTATAGTAAATTATTCAAAAAATAATTTTATACTGTCGCAAATTTTAATTACGCCAGGGATTGCCTTTTCTATAGTAAATTATTCAAAAAATAATTTTCAACTGTCGCAAATTTTAATTACGCCAGGGATTGCCTTTTCTATAGTAAATTTTGCAAAAAATAATTTTCAACTGTCGCAAATTTTAATTGCGCCAGGGATTGCCTTTTCTATAGTAAATTATTCAAAAAATAATTTTTTACTGTCGCAAATTTCAAATCTGCCAGGGATTGCCTTTTCTATAGTAAATTATTCAAAAAATAATTTTTTACTGTCGCAAATTTTAGTTACGCCAGGGATTGCTTTTTCTATAGTAAATTTTGCAAAAAATAATTTTTTACTGTCGCAAATTTTAATTGCGCCAGGGATTGCCTTTTCTATAGTAAATTATTCAAAAAATAATTTTCAACTGTCGCAAATTTTAAATATCCCAAGGATTGCCTTTTCTACAGTAAATTATTCAAAAAATAATTTTTTACTGTCGCAAATTTTAATTGCGCCAGGGATTGCCTTTTCTACAGTAAATTTTTCAAAATATTAATTTTTTACTCTCGCAAATTTTAAATACGCCAGGGATTGCCTTTTCTATAGTAAATTATTCCAAAAATAATTTTCAACTGTCGCAAATTTTAATTACGCCAGGGATTGCCTTTTCTATAGTAAATTTTGCAAAAAATAATTTTCAACTGTCGCAAATTTTAATTGCGCCAGGGATTGCCTTTTCTATAGTAAATTATTCAAAAAATAATTTTTTACTGTCGCAAATTTCAAATCTGCCAAGGATTGCCTTTTCTATAGTAAATTATTCAAAAAATAATTTTTTACTGTCGCAAATTTTAATTACGCCAGGGATTGCCTTTTCTATAGTAAATTTTGCAAAAAATAATTTTTTACTGTCGCAAATTTTAATTGCGCCAGGGATTGCCTTTTCTATAGTAAATTATTCAAAAAATAATTTTCAACTGTCGCAAATTTTAAATATCCCAAGGATTGCCTTTTCTACAGTAAATTATTCAAAAAATAATTTTTTACTGTCGCAAATTTTAATTACGCCAGGGATTGCCTTTTCTATAGTAAATTATTCAAAAAATAATTTTTTACTGCCGCAAATTTTAATTACGCCAGGGATTGCCTTTTCTATAGTAAATTATTCGAAAAATAATTTTTTACTGTCGCAAATTTTAATTACGCCAGGGATTGCCTTTTCTATAGTAAATTATTCAAAAAATAATTTTTTACTGTCGCAAATTTCAAATCTGCCAAGGATTGCCTTTTCTATAGTAAATTATTCAAAAAATAATTTTTTACTGTCGCAAATTTTAATTACGCCAGGGATTGCCTTTTCTATAGTAAATTATTCAAAAAATAATTTTCTACTGTCGCAAATTTTAATTACGCCAAGGATTGCCTTTTCTATAGTAAATTATTCAAAAAATAATTTTATACTGTCGCAAATTTTAAGTGCGCCAGGGATTGCCTTTTCTATAGTAAATAATTCAAAAAATAATTTTATACTGTCGCAAATTTTAATTACGCCAGGGATTGCCTTTTCTATAGTAAATTATTCAAAAAATAATTTTTAACTGTTGCAAATTTTAATTACGCCAGGGATTGCCTTTTCTATAGTAAATTATTCAAAAAATAATTTTTTACTGTCGCAAATTTTAATTGGGCCAGGGATTGCCTTTTCTATAGTAAATTATTCAAAAAATAATTTTCTACTGTCGCAAATTTTAAATATCCCAGGGATTGCCTTTTCTATAGTAAATTATTCAAAAAATAATTTTTTACTGTCGCAAATTTTAAGTGCGCCAGGGATTGCCTTTTCTATAGTAAATTATTCAAAAAATAATTTTCTACTGTCGCAAATTTTAATTACGCCAGGGATTGCCTTTTCTATAGTAAATTATTCAAAAAATTATTTTATACTGTCGCAAATTTTAAATACGCCAGGGATTGCCTTTTCTATAGTAAATTATTCAAAAAATAATTTTCTACTGTCGCAAATTTTAAATACGCCAGGGATTGCCTTTTCTATAGTAAATTATTCAAAAAATAATTTTCAACTGTCGCAAATTTTAATTACGCCAGGGATTGCCTTTTCTATAGTAAATTATTCAAAAAATAATTTTATACTGTCGCAAATTTTAAATATCCCAGGGATTGCCTTTTCTATTGTAAATTATTCAAAAAATAATTTTTTACTGTCGCAAATTTTAAATATCCCAGGGATTGCCTTTTCTATAGTAAATTTCTCACAAATTAATTTTTTACTGTCGCAAATTTTAAATACGCCAGGGATTGCCTTTTCTATAGTAAATTATTCAAAAAATAATTTTTTACTGTCGCAAATTTTAAATACGCCAGGGATTGCCTTTTCTATAGTAAATTATTCAAAAAATAATTTTTTACTGTCGCAAATTTTAAGTGCGCCAGGGATTGCCTTTTCTATAGTAAATTATTCAAAAATTAATTTCTTACTGTCGCAAATTTTAAATACGCCAGGGATTGCCTTTTCTATAGTAAATTATTCAAAAAATAATTTTCAACTGTCGCAAATTTTAATTGCGCCAGGGATTGCCTTTTCTATAGTAAATTATTCAAAAAATAATTTTATACTGTCGCAAATTTTAATTACGCCAGGGATTGCCTTTTCTATAGTAAATTATTCAAAAAATAATTTTCAACTGTCGCAAATTTTAATTACGCCAGGGATTGCCTTTTCTATAGTAAATTATTCAAAAAATAATTTTTTACTGTCGCCAATTTCAAATCTGCCAGGGATTGCCTTTTCTATAGTAAATTATTCAAAAAATAATTTTTTACTGTCGCAAATTTTAATTACGCCAGGGATTGCCTTTTCTATAGTAAATTATTCAAAAAATAATTTTCAACTGTCGCAAATTTTAATTACGCCAGGGATTGCCTTTTCTATAGTAAATTTTGCAAAAAATAATTTTCAACTGTCGCAAATTTTAATTGCGCCAGGGATTGCCTTTTCTATAGTAAATTATTCAAAAAATAATTTTTGACTGTCGCAAATTTCAAATCTGCCAGGGATTGCCTTTTCTATAGTAAATTATTCAAAAAATAATTTTTTACTGTCGCAAATTTTAATTACGCCAGGGATTGCCTTTTCTATAGTAAATTATTCAAAAAATAATTTTCAACTGTCGCAAATTTTAATTACGCCAGGGATTGCCTTTTCTATAGTAAATTTTGCAAAAAATAATTTTCAACTGTCGCAAATTTTAATTGCGCCAGGGATTGCCTTTTCTATAGTAAATTATTCAAAAAATAATTTTTTACTGTCGCAAATTTCAAATCTGCCAGGGATTGCCTTTTCTATAGTAAATTATTCAAAAAATAATTTTTTACTGTCGCAAATTTTAATTACGCCAGGGATTGCCTTTTCTATAGTAAATTTTGCAAAAAATAATTTTTTACTGTCGCAAATTTTAATTGCGCCAGGGATTGCCTTTTCTATAGTAAATTATTCAAAAAATAATTTTCAACTGTCGCAAATTTTAAATATCCCAAGGATTGCCTTTTCTACAGTAAATTATTCAAAAAATAATTTTTTACTGTCGCAAATTTTAATTGCGCCAGGGATTGCCTTTTCTACAGTAAATTTTTCAAAATATTAATTTTTTACTCTCGCAAATTTTAAATACGCCAGGGATTGCCTTTTCTATAGTAAATTATTCAAAAAATAATTTTCAACTGTCGCAAATTTTAATTACGCCAGGGATTGCCTTTTCTATAGTAAATTTTGCAAAAAATAATTTTCAACTGTCGCAAATTTTAATTGCGCCAGGGATTGCCTTTTCTATAGTAAATTATTCAAAAAATAATTTTTTACTGTCGCAAATTTCAAATCTGCCAGGGATTGCCTTTTCTATAGTAAATTATTCAAAAAATAATTTTTTACTGTCGCAAATTTTAATTACGCCAGGGATTGCCTTTCTATAGTAAATTTTGCAAAAAATAATTTTTTACTGTCGCAAATTTTAATTGCGCCAGGGATTGCCTTTTCTATAGTAAATTATTCAAAAAATAATTTTCAACTGTCGCAAATTTTAAATATCCCAAGGATTGCCTTTTCTACAGTAAATTATTCAAAAAATAATTTTTTACTGTCGCAAATTTTAATTACGCCAGGGATTGCCTTTTCTATAGTAAATTATTCAAAAAATAATTTTTTACTGCCGCAAATTTTAATTACGCCAGGGATTGCCTTTTCTATAGTAGATTATTCGAAAAATAATTTTTTACTGTCGCAAATTTTAATTACGCCAGGGATTGCCTTTTCTATAGTAAATTATTCAAAAAATAATTTTCTACTGTCGCAAATTTTAATTACGCCAGGGATTGCCTTTTCTATAGTAAATTATTCAAAAAATAATTTTATACTGTCGCAAATTTTAAGTGCGCCAGGGATTGCCTTTTCTATAGTAAATTATTCAAAAAATAATGTTCAACTGTCGCAAATTTTAACTACGCCAGGGATTGCCTTTTCTACAGTAAATTATTCAAAAAATAATTTTATACTGTCGCAAATTTTAATTACGCCAGGGATTGCCTTTTCTATAGTAAATTATTCAAAAAATAATTTTCAACTGTCGCAAATTTTAATTACGCGAGGGATTGCCTTTTTTTTCTATAGTAAATTATTCAAAAAATAATTTTTTACTGTCGCAAATTTTAATTGCGCCAGGGATTGCCTTTTCTATAGTAAATTTTGCAAAAAATAATTTTTTACTGTCGCAAATTTTAAATACGCCAGGGATTGCCTTTTCTATAGTAAATTATTCAAAAAATAATTTTTTACTGTCGCAAATTTTAATTACGCCAGGGATTGCCTTTTCTATAGTAAATTATTCAAAAAATAATTTTCAACTGTCGCAAATTTTAATTGCGCCAGGGATTGCCTTTTCTATAGTAAATAATTCAAAAAATAATTTTATACTGTCGCAAATTTTAATTACGCCAGGGATTGCCTTTTCTATAGTAAATTATTCAAAAAATAATTTTCAACTGTCGCAAATTTTAATTACGCCAGGGATTGCCTTTTCTATAGTAAATTATTCAAAAAATAATTTTTTACTGTCGCAAATTTTAATTGGGCCAGGGATTGCCTTTTCTATAGTAAATTATTCAAAAAATAATTTTCTACTGTCGCAAATTTTAAATATCCCAGGGATTGCCTTTTCTATAGTAAATTATTCAAAAAATAATTTTTTACTGTCGCAAATTTTAAGTGCGCCAGGGATTGCCTTTTCTATAGTAAATTATTCAAAAAATAATTTTCTACTGTCGCAAATTTTAATTACGCCAGGGATTGCCTTTTCTATAGTAAATTATTCAAAAAATTATTTTATACTGTTGCAAATTTTAAATACGCCAGGGATTGCCTTTTCTATAGTAAATTATTCAAAAAATAATTTTTTACTGTCGCAAATTTCAAATCTGCCAGGGATTGCCTTTTCTATAGTAAATTATTCAAAAAATAATTTTTTACTGTCGCAAATTTTAATTACGCCAGGGATTGCTTTTTCTATAGTAAATTTTGCAAAAAATAATTTTTTACTGTCGCAAATTTTAATTGCGCCAGGGATTGCCTTTTCTATAGTAAATTATTCAAAAAATAATTTTCAACTGTCGCAAATTTTAAATATCCCAAGGATTGCCTTTTCTACAGTAAATTATTCAAAAAATAATTTTTTACTGTCGCAAATTTTAATTGCGCCAGGGATTGCCTTTTCTACAGTAAATTTTTCAAAATATTAATTTTTTACTCTCGCAAATTTTAAATACGCCAGGGATTGCCTTTTCTATAGTAAATTATTCAAAAAATAATTTTCAACTGTCGCAAATTTTAATTACGCCAGGGATTGCCTTTTCTATAGTAAATTTTGCAAAAAATAATTTTCAACTGTCGCAAATTTTAATTGCGCCAGGGATTGCCTTTTCTATAGTAAATTATTCAAAAAATAATTTTTTACTGTCGCAAATTTCAAATCTGCCAGGGATTGCCTTTTCTATAGTAAATTATTCAAAAAATAATTTTTTACTGTCGCAAATTTTAATTACGCCAGGGATTGCCTTTTCTATAGTAAATTTTGCAAAAAATAATTTTTTACTGTCGCAAATTTTAATTGCGCCAGGGATTGCCTTTTCTATAGTAAATTATTCAAAAAATAATTTTCAACTGTCGCAAATTTTAAATATCCCAAGGATTGCCTTTTCTACAGTAAATTATTCAAAAAAGAATTTTTTACTGTCGCAAATTTTAATTACGCCAGGGATTGCCTTTTCTATAGTAAATTATTCAAAAAATAATTTTTTACTGCCGCAAATTTTAATTACGCCAGGGATTGCCTTTTCTATAGTAAATTATTCGAAAAATAATTTTTTACTGTCGCAAATTTTAATTACGCCAGGGATTGCCTTTTCTATAGTAAATTATTCAAAAAATAATTTTCTACAGTCGCAAATTTTAATTACGCCAAGGATTGCCTTTTCTATAGTAAATTATTCAAAAAATAATTTTATACTGTCGCAAATTTTAAGTGCGCCAGGGATTGCCTTTTCTATAGTAAATAATTCAAAAAATAATTTTATACTGTCGCAAATTTTAATTACGCCAGGGATTGCCTTTTCTATAGTAAATTATTCAAAAAATAATTTTCAACTGTCGCAAATTTTAATTACGCCAGGGATTGCCTTTTCTATAGTAAATTATTCAAAAAATAATTTTTTACTGTCGCAAATTTTAATTGGGCCAGGGATTGCCTTTTCTATAGTAAATTATTCAAAAAATAATTTTCTACTGTCGCAAATTTTAAATATCCCAGGGATTGCCTTTTCTATAGTAAATTATTCAAAAAATAATTTTTTACTGTCGCAAATTTTAAGTGCGCCAGGGATTGCCTTTTCTATAGTAAATTATTCAAAAAATAATTTTCTACTGTCGCAAATTTTAATTACGCCAGGGATTGCCTTTTCTATAGTAAATTATTCAAAAAATTATTTTATACTGTCGCAAATTTTAAATACGCCAGGGATTGCCTTTTCTATAGTAAATTATTCAAAAAATAATTTTCTACTGTCGCAAATTTTAAATACGCCAGGGATTGCCTTTTCTATAGTAAATTATTCAAAAAATAATTTTCAACTGTCGCAAATTTTAATTACGCCAGGGATTGCCTTTTCTATAGTAAATTATTCAAAAAATAATTTTATACTGTCGCAAATTTTAAATATCCCAGGGATTGCCTTTTCTATAGTAAATTATTCAAAAAATAATTTTTTACTGTCGCAAATTTTAAATATCCCAGGGATTGCCTTTTCTATAGTAAATTTCTCACAAATTTATTTTTTACTGTCGCAAATTTTAAATACGCCAGGGATTGCCTTTTCTATAGTAAATTATTCAAAAAATAATTTTTTACTGTCGCAAATTTTAAATACGCCAGGGATTGCCTTTTCTATAGTAAATTATTCAAAAAATAATTTTTTACTGTCGCAAATTTTAATTACGCCAGGGATTGCCTTTTCTATAGTAAATTATTCAAAAAATTATTTTATACTGTTGCAAATTTTAAATACGCCAGGGATTGCCTTTTCTATAGTAAATTATTCAAAAAATAATTTTTTACTGTCGCAAATTTCAAATCTGCCAGGGATTGCCTTTTCTATAGTAAATTATTCAAAAAATAATTTTTTACTGTCGCAAATTTTAATTACGCCAGGGATTGCTTTTTCTATAGTAAATTTTGCAAAAAATAATTTTTTACTGTCGCAAATTTAATTGCGCCAGGGATTGCCTTTTCTATAGTAAATTATTCAAAAAATAATTTTCAACTGTCGCAAATTTTAAATATCCCAAGGATTGCCTTTTCTACAGTAAATTATTCAAAAAATAATTTTTTACTGTCGCAAATTTTAATTGCGCCAGGGATTGCCTTTTCTACAGTAAATTTTTCAAAATATTAATTTTTTACTCTCGCAAATTTTAAATACGCCAGGGATTGCCTTTTCTATAGTAAATTATTCAAAAAATAATTTTCAACTGTCGCAAATTTTAATTACGCCAGGGATTGCCTTTTCTATAGTAAATTTTGCAAAAAATAATTTTCAACTGTCGCAAATTTTAATTGCGCCAGGGATTGCCTTTTCTATAGTAAATTATTCAAAAAATAATTTTTTACTGTCGCAAATTTCAAATCTGCCAGGGATTGCCTTTTCTATAGTAAATTATTCAAAAAATAATTTTTTACTGTCGCAAATTTTAATTACGCCAGGGATTGCCTTTTCTATAGTAAATTTTGCAAAAAATATTTTTTACTGTCGCAAATTTTAATTGCGCCAGGGATTGCCTTTTCTATAGTAAATTATTCAAAAAATAATTTTCAACTGTCGCAAATTTTAAATATCCCAAGGATTGCCTTTTCTACAGTAAATTATTCAAAAAAGAATTTTTTACTGTCGCAAATTTTAATTACGCCAGGGATTGCCTTTTCTATAGTAAATTATTCAAAAAATAATTTTTTACTGCCGCAAATTTTAATTACGCCAGGGATTGCCTTTTCTATAGTAAATTATTCGAAAAATAATTTTTTACTGTCGCAAATTTTAATTACGCCAGGGATTGCCTTTTCTATAGTAAATTATTCAAAAAATAATTTTCTACAGTCGCAAATTTTAATTACGCCAAGGATTGCCTTTTCTATAGTAAATTATTCAAAAAATAATTTTATACTGTCGCAAATTTTAAGTGCGCCAGGGATTGCCTTTTCTATAGTAAATAATTCAAAAAATAATTTTATACTGTCGCAAATTTTAATTACGCCAGGGATTGCCTTTTCTATAGTAAATTATTCAAAAAATAATTTTCAACTGTCGCAAATTTTAATTACGCCAGGGATTGCCTTTTCTATAGTAAATTATTCAAAAAATAATTTTTTACTGTCGCAAATTTTAATTGGGCCAGGGATTGCCTTTTCTATAGTAAATTATTCAAAAAATAATTTTCTACTGTCGCAAATTTTAAATATCCCAGGGATTGCCTTTTCTTTAGTAAATTATTCAAAAAATAATTTTTTACTGTCGCAAATTTTAAGTGCGCCAGGGATTGCCTTTTCTATAGTAAATTATTCAAAAAATAATTTTCTACTGTCGCAAATTTTAATTACGCCAGGGATTGCCTTTTCTATAGTAAATTATTCAAAAAATTATTTTATACTGTCGCAAATTTTAAATACGCCAGGGATTGCCTTTTCTATAGTAAATTATTCAAAAAATAATTTTCTACTGTCGCAAATTTTAAATACGCCAGGGATTGCCTTTTCTATAGTAAATTATTCAAAAAATAATTTTCAACTGTCGCAAATTTTAATTACGCCAGGGATTGCCTTTTCTATAGTAAATTATTCAAAAAATAATTTTATACTGTCGCAAATTTTAAATATCCCAGGGATTGCCTTTTCTATAGTAAATTATTCAAAAAATAATTTTTTACTGTCGCAAATTTTAAATATCCCAGGGATTGCCTTTTCTATAGTAAATTTCTCACAAATTTATTTTTTACTGTCGCAAATTTTAAATACGCCAGGGATTGCCTTTTCTATAGTAAATTATTCAAAAAATAATTTTTTACTGTCGCAAATTTTAAATACGCCAGGGATTGCCTTTTCTATAGTAAATTATTCAAAAAATAATTTTTTACTGTCGCAAATTTTAAGTGCGCCAGGGATTGCCTTTTCTATAGTAAATTATTCAAAAATTAATTTCTTACTGTCGCAAATTTTAAATACGCCAGGGATTGCCTTTTCTATAGTAAATTATTCAAAAAATAATTTTCAACTGTCGGAAATTTTAATTGCGCCAGGGATTGCCTTTTCTATAGTAAATTATTCAAAAAATAATTTTATACTGTCGCAAATTTTAATTACGCCAGGGATTGCCTTTTCTATAGTAATTATTCAAAAAATAATTTTCAACTGTCGCAAATTTTAATTACGCCAGGGATTGCCTTTTCTATAATAAATTATTCAAAAAATAATTTTTTACTGTCGCAAATTTCAAATCTGCCAGGGATTGCCTTTTCTATAGTAAATTATTCAAAAAATAATTTTTTACTGTCGCAAATTTTAATTACGCCAGGGATTGCCTTTTCTATAGTAAATTATTCAAAAAATAATTTTCAACTGTCGCAAATTTTAATTACGCCAGGGATTGCCTTTTCTATAGTAAATTTTGCAAAAAATAATTTTCAACTGTTGCAAATTTTAATTGCGCCAGGGCTTGCCTTTTCTATAGTAAATTATTCAAAAAATAATTTTTGACTGTCGCAAATTTCAAATCTGCCAGGGATTGCCTTTTCTATAGTAAATTATTCAAAAAATAATTTTTTACTGTCGCAAATTTTAATTACGCCAGGGATTGCCTTTTCTATAGTAAATTATTCAAAAAATAATTTTCAACTGTCGCAAATTTAATTACGCCAGGGATTGCGTTTTCTATAGTAATTTTGCAAAAAATAATTTTCAACTGTCGCAATTTTAATTGCGCCAGGGATTGCCTTTTCTATAGTAAATTATTCAAAAAATAATTTTTTACTGTCGCAAATTTCAAATTCTGCCAGGGATTGCCTTTTCTATAGTAAATTATTCAAAAAATAATTTTTTACTGTCGCAAATTTTAATTACGCCAGGGATTGCCTTTTCTATAGTAAATTTTGCAAAAAATAATTTTTTACTGTCGCAAATTTTAATTGCGCCAGGGATTGCCTTTTCTATAGTAAATTATTCAAAAAATAATTTTCAACTGTCGCAAATTTTAAATATCCCAAGGATTGCCTTTTCTACAGTAAATTATTCAAAAAATAATTTTTTACTGTCGCAAATTTTAATTGCGCCAGGGATTGCCTTTTCTACAGTAAATTTTTCAAAATATTAATTTTTTACTCTCGCAAATTTTAAATACGCCAGGGATTGCCTTTTCTATAGTAAATTATTCAAAAAATAATTTTCAACTGTCGCAAATTTTAATTACGCCAGGGATTGCCTTTTCTATAGTAAATTTTGCAAAAAATAATTTTCAACTGTCGCAAATTTTAATTGCGCCAGGGATTGCCTTTTCTATAGTAAATTATTCAAAAAATAATTTTTTTACTGTCGCAAATTTCAAATCTGCCAGGGATTGCCTTTTCTATAGTAAATTATTCAAAAAATAATTTTTTACTGTCGCAAATTTTAATTACGCCAGGGATTGCCTTTTCTATAGTAAATTTTGCAAAAAATAATTTTTTACTGTCGCAAATTTTAATTGCGCCAGGGATTGCCTTTTCTATAGTAAATTATTCAAAAATAATTTTCAACTGTCGCAAATTTTAAATATCCCAAGGATTGCCTTTTCTACAGTAAATTATTCAAAAAATAATTTTTTACTGTCGCAAATTTTAATTACGCCAGGGATTGCCTTTTCTATAGTAAATTATTCAAAAAATAATTTTTTACTGCCGCAAATTTTAATTACGCCAGGGATTGCCTTTTCTATAGTAAATTATTCGAAAAATAATTTTTTACTGTCGCAAATTTTAATTACGCCAGGGATTGCCTTTTCTATAGTAAATTATTCAAAAAATAATTTTCTACTGTCGCAAATTTTAATTACGCCAGGGATTGCCTTTTCTATAGTAAATTATTCAAAAAATAATTTTATACTGTCGCAAATTTTAAGTGCGCCAGGGATTGCCTTTTCTATAGTAAATTATTCAAAAAATAATGTTCAACTGTCGCAAATTTTAATTACGCCAGGGATTGCCTTTTCTACAGTAAATTATTCAAAAAATAATTTTATACTGTCGCAAATTTTAATTACGCCAGGGATTGCCTTTTCTATAGTAAATTATTCAAAAAATAATTTTCAACTGTCGCAAATTTTAATTACGCCAGGGATTGCCTTTTTTTTCTATAGTAAATTATTCAAAAAATAATTTTTTACTGTCGCAAATTTTAATTGCGCCAGGGATTGCCTTTTCTATAGTAAATTTTGCAAAAAATAATTTTTTACTGTCGCAAATTTTAAATACGCCAGGGATTGCCTTTTCTATAGTAAATTATTCAAAAAATAATTTTTTACTGTCGCAAATTTTAATTACGCCAGGGATTGCCTTTTCTATAGTAAATTATTCAAAAATTAATTTTCAACTGTCGCAAATTTTAATTGCGCCAGGGATTGCCTTTTCTATAGTAAATAATTCAAAAAATAATTTTATACTGTCGCAAATTTTAATTACGCCAGGGATTGCCTTTTCTATAGTAAATTATTCAAAAAATAATTTTCAACTGTCGCAAATTTTAATTACGCCAGGGATTGCCTTTTCTATAGTAAATTATTCAAAAAATAATTTTTTACTGTCGCAAATTTTAATTGGGCCAGGGATTGCCTTTTCTATAGTAAATTATTCAAAAAATAATTTTCTACTGTCGCAAATTTTAAATATCCCAGGGATTGCCTTTTCTATAGTAAATTATTCAAAAAATAATTTTTTACTGTCGCAAATTTTAAGTGCGCCAGGGATTGCCTTTTCTATAGTAAATTATTCAAAAAATAATTTTCTACTGTCGCAAATTTTAATTACGCCAGGGATTGCCTTTTCTATAGTAAATTATTCAAAAAATTATTTTATACCGTCGCAAATTTTAAATACGCCAGGGATTGCCTTTTCTATAGTAAATTATTCAAAAAATAATTTTCTACTGTCGCAAATTTTAAATACGCCAGGGATTGCCTTTTCTATAGTAAATTATTCAAAAAATAATTTTCAACTGTCGCAAATTTTAATTACGCCAGAGATTGCCTTTTCTATAGTAAATTATTCAAAAAATAATTTTATACTGTCGCAAATTTAAATATCCCAGGGATTGCCTTTTCTATAGTAAATTATTCAAAAAATAATTTTTTACTGTCGCAAATTTTAAATATCCCAGGGATTGCCTTTCCTATAGTAAATTTCTCACAAATTAATTTTTTACTGTCGCAAATTTTAAATACGCCAGGGATTGCCTTTTCTATAGTAAATTTTGCAAAAAATAATTTTCAACTGTCGCAAATTTTAATTGCGCCAGGGATTGCCTTTTCTATAGTAAATTATTCAAAAAATAATTTTTTACTGTCGCAAATTTCAAATCTGCCAGGGATTGCCTTTTCTATAGTAAATTATTCAAAAAATAATTTTCTATTGTCGCAAATTTTAATTACGCCAGGGATTGCCTTTTCTATAGTAAATTATTCAAAAAATTATTTTATACCGTCGCAAATTTTAAATACGCCAGGGATTGCCTTTTCTATAGTAAATTATTCAAAAAATAATTTTCAACTGTCGCAAATTTTAATTACGCCAGGGATTGCCTTTTCTATAGTAAATTATTCGAAAAATAATTTTTTACTGTCGCAAATTTTAATTACGCCAGGGATTGCCTTTTCTATAGTAAATTATTCAAAAAATAATTTTCTACTGTCGCAAATTTTAATTACGCCAGGATTGCCTTTTCTATAGTAAATTATTCAAAAAACAATTTTATACTGTCGCAAATTTTAAGTGCGCCAGGGATTGCCTTTTCTATAGTAAATTATTCAAAAAATAATGTTCAACTGTCGCAAATTTTAATTACGCCAGGGATTGCCTTTTCTACAGTAAATTATTCAAAAAATAATTTTATACTGTCGCAAATTTTAATTACGCCAGGGATTGCCTTTTCTATAGTAAATTATTCAAAAAATAATTTTCAACTGTCGCAAATTTTAATTACGCCAGGGATTGCCTTTTTTTTCTATAGTAAATTATTCAAAAATAATTTTTTACTGTCGCAAATTTTAATTGCGCCAGGGATTGCCTTTTCTATAGTAAATTTTGCAAAAAATAATTTTTTACTGTCGCAAATTTTAAATACGCCAGGGATTGCCTTTTCTATAGTAAATTATTCAAAAAATAATTTTTTACTGTCGCAAATTTTAATTACGCCAGGGATTGCCTTTTCTATAGTAAATTATTCAAAAAATAATTTTCAACTGTCGCAAATTTTAATTGCGCCAGGGATTGCCTTTTCTATAGTAAATAATTCAAAAAATAATTTTATACTGTCGCAAATTTTAATTACGCCAGGGATTGCCTTTTCTATAGTAAATTATTCAAAAAATAATTTTCAACTGTCGCAAATTTTAATTACGCCAGGGATTGCCTTTTCTATAGTAAATTATTCAAAAAATAATTTTTTACTGTCGCAAATTTTAATTGGGCCAGGGATTGCCTTTTCTATAGTAAATTATTCAAAAAATAATTTTCTACTGTCGCAAATTTTAAATATCCCAGGGATTGCCTTTTCTATAGTAAATTATTCAAAAAATAATTTTTTACTGTCGCAAATTTTAAGTGCGCCAGGGATTGCCTTTTCTATAGTAAATTATTCAAAAAATAATTTTCTACTGTCGCAAATTTTAATTACGCCAGGGATTGCCTTTTCTATAGTAAATTATTCAAAAAATTATTTTATACCGTCGCAAATTTTAAATACGCCAGGGATTGCCTTTTCTATAGTAAATTATTCAAAAAATAATTTTCTACTGTCGCAAATTTTAAATACGCCAGGGATTGCCTTTTCTATAGTAAATTATTCAAAAAATAATTTTCAACTGTCGCAAATTTTAATTACGCCAGAGATTGCCTTTTCTATAGTAAATTATTCAAAAAATAATTTTATACTGTCGCAAATTTAAATATCCCAGGGATTGCCTTTTCTATAGTAAATTATTCAAAAAATAATTTTTTACTGTCGCAAATTTTAAATATCCCAGGGATTGCCTTTCCTATAGTAAATTTCTCACAAATTAATTTTTTACTGTCGCAAATTTTAAATACGCCAGGGATTGCCTTTTCTATAGTAAATTATTCAAAAAATAATTTTCTACTGTCGCAAATTTTAATTACGCCAGGGATTGCCTTTTCTATAGTAAATTATTCAAAAATTATTTTATACCGTCGCAAATTTTAAATACGCCAGGGATTGCCTTTTCTATAGTAAATTATTCAAAAAATAATTTTCTACTGTCGCAAATTTTAATTACGCCAGGGATTGCCTTTTCTATAGTAAATTATTCAAAAAATTATTTTATACCGTCGCAAATTTTAAATACGCCAGGGATTGCCTTTTCTATAGTAAATTATTCAAAAAATAATTTTCTACTGTCGCAAATTTTAAATACGCCAGGGATTGCCTTTTCTATAGTAAATTATTCAAAAAATAATTTTCAACTGTCGCAAATTTTAATTACGCCAGAGATTGCCTTTTCTATAGTAAATTATTCAAAAAATAATTTTATACTGTCGCAAATTTAAATATCCCAGGGATTGCCTTTTCTATAGTAAATTATTCAAAAAATAATTTTTTACTGTCGCAAATTTTAAATATCCCAGGATTGCCTTTCCTATAGTAAATTTCTCACAAATTAATTTTTTACTGTCGCAAATTTTAAGTGCGCCAGGGATTGCCTTTTCTATAGTAAATTATTCAAAAAATAATTTTCTACTGTCGCAAATTTTAATTACGCCAGGGATTGCCTTTTCTATAGTAAATTATTCAAAAAATTATTTTATACCGTCGCAAATTTTAAATACGCCAGGGATTGCCTTTTCTATAGTAAATTATTCAAAAAATAATTTTCTACTGTCGCAAATTTTAAATACGCCAGGGATTGCCTTTTCTATAGTAAATTATTCAAAAAATAATTTTCAACTGTCGCAAATTTTAATTACGCCAGAGATTGCCTTTTCTATAGTAAATTATTCAAAAAATAATTTTATACTGTCGCAAATTTAAATATCCCAGGGATTGCCTTTTCTATAGTAAATTATTCAAAAAATAATTTTTTACTGTCGCAAATTTTAAATATCCCAGGGATTGCCTTTCCTATAGTAAATTTCTCACAAATTAATTTTTTACTGTCGCAAATTTTAAATACGCCAGGGATTGCCTTTTCTATAGTAAATTATTCAAAAAATAATTTTTTACTGTCGCAAATTTTAAATACGCCAGGGATTGCCTTTTCTATAGTAAATTATTCAAAAAATAATTTTTTACTGTCGCAAATTTTAAGTGCGCCAGGGATTGCCTTTTCTATAGTAAATTATTCAAAAATTAATTTCTTACTGTCGCAAATTTTAAATACGCCAGGGATTGCCTTTTCTATAGTAAATTATTCAAAAAATAATTTTCAACTGTCGCAAATTTTAATTGCGCCAGGGATTGCCTTTTCTATAGTAAATTATTCAAAAAATAATTTTATACTGTCGCAAATTTTAATTACGCCAGGGATTGCCTTTTCTATAGTAAATTATTCAAAAAATAATTTTCAACTGTCGCAAATTTTAATTACGCCAGGGATTGCCTTTTCTATAGTAAAATTATTCAAAAAATAATTTTTTACTGTCGCAAATTGTAATTGCGCCAGGGATTGCCTTTTCTATAGTAAATTATTCAAAAAATAATTTTATACTATCGCAAATTTTTAGTGCGCCAGGGATTGCCTTTTCTATAGTAAATTATTCAAAAAATAATTTTTTCTGTCGCAAATTTTAAATATCCCAGGGATTGCCTTTTCTATAGTAAATTATTCAGAAAATAATTTTTTACTGTCGCAAATTTTAAATATCCCAGGTATTGCCTTTTCTATAGTAAATTTCTCACAAATTAATTTTTTACTGTCGCAAATTTTAAATACGCCAGGGATTGCCTTTTCTATAGTAAATTATTCAAAAAATAATTTTTTACTGTTGCAAATTTTAAGTGCGCCAGGGATTGCCTTTTCTATAGTAAATTATTCAAAAAATAATTTTCTACTGTCGCAAATTTTAATTACGCCAGGGATTGCCTTTTCTATAGTAAATTATTCAAAAAATAATTTTATACTGTCGCAAATTTAAGTGCGCCAGGGATTGCCTTTTCTATAGTAAATTATTCAAAAAATAATTTTTTACTGTCGGAAATTTTAATTACGCCAGGGATTGCCTTTTCTATAGTAAATTATTCAAAAAATAATTTTTTACTGTCGCAAATTTTAATTGCGCCAGGGATTGCCTTTTCTATAGTAAATTATTCAAAAAATAATTTTTTACTATCGCAAGTTTTAATTGCGCCAGGATTGCCTTTTCTATAGTAAATTATTCAAAAAAATAATTTTTTACTTTCGCAAATTGTAATTGCGCCAGGGATTGCCTTTTCTATAGTAAATTATTCAAAAAATAATTTATTACTGTCGCAAATTTTAATTACGCCAGGGATTGCCTTTTCTATAGTAAATTATTCAAAAATAATTTCTTACTGTCGCAAATTTTAAATACGACAGGGATTTTCTTTTCTATAGTAAATTATTCAAAAAATAATTTTTTACTGTCGCAAATTTTAACTACGCCAGGGATTGCCCTTTCTATAGTAAATTATTCAAAAAATATTTTTTTACTGTCGCAAATTTTAATTACGCCAGGGATTGCCTTTTCTATAGTAAATTATTCAAAAAATAATTTTTTACTGTCGCAAATTTTAATTACGCCAGGGATTGCCTTTTCTATAGTAAATTTCTCACAAATTAATTTTTACAGTCGCAAATTTTAAGTGCGCCAGGGATTGCCTTTTCTATAGTAAATTATTCAAAAAATAATTTTTTACTGTCGCAAATTTTAATTACGCCAGGGATTGCCTTTTCTATAGTAAATTATTCAAAAAATAATTTTTTACTGTCGCAAATTTTAAGTGCGCCAGGGATTGCCTTTTCTATAGTAAATTATTCAAAAAATAATTTTCTACTGTCGCAAATTTTAATTACGCCAGGGATTGCCTTTTCTATAGTAAATTATTCAAAAAATAATTTTTTACTCTCGCAAATTTCAAATCCGCCAGGGATCGCCTTTTCTATAGTAAATTATTCAAAAAATAATTTTCTACTGTCGCAAATTTTAATTGCGCCAGGGGTTGCCTTTTCTATAGTAAATTATTCAAAAAAATAATTTTCTACTGTCGCAAATTTCAAATCCGCCAGGGATTGTCTTTTCTATAGTAAATTATTCAAAAAATAATTTTCTACTGTCGCAAATTTTAATTGCGCCAGGGATTGGCTTTTTCTATAGTAAATTATTCAAAAAATAATTTTTTACTGTCGCAAATTTTAATTACGCCAGGGATTGCCTTTTCTATAGTAAATTATTCAAAAAATAATTTTTTACTGTCGCAAATTTTAAATACGCCAGGGATTGCCTTTTCTATAGTAAATTTCTCACAAATTAATTTTTTACTGTCGCAAATTTTAAATATCCCAGGGATTGCCTTTTCTATAGTAAATTATTCAAAAAATAATTTTTTACTGTCGCAAATTTTAAATACGCCAGGGATTGCCTTTTCTATAGTAAATTATTCAAAAAATAATTTTCTACAGTCGCAAATTTTAAATATCCCAGGGATTGCCTTTTCTATAGTAAATTATTCAAAAAACAATTTTTAACTGTCGCAAATTTTAAGTGCGCCAGGGATTGCCTTTTCTATAGTAAATTATTCAAAAAATAATTTTCTACTGTCGCAAATTTTAATTACGCCAGGGATTGCCTTTTCTATAGTAAATTATTCAAAAAATAATTTTATACTGTCGCAAATTTTAAGTGCGCCAGGGATTGCCTTTTCTATAGTAAATTATTCAAAAAATAATGTTCAACTGTCGCAAATTTTAATTACGCCAGGGATTGCCTTTTCTACAGTAAATTATTCAAAAAATAATTTTATACTGTCGCAAATTTTAATTACGCCAGGGATTGCCTTTTCTATAGTAAATTATTCAAAAAATAATTTTCAACTGTCGCAAATTTTAATTACGCCAGGGATTGCCTTTTTTTTCTATAGTAAATTATTCAAAAAATAATTTTTTACTGTCGCAAATTTTAATTGCGCCAGGGATTGCCTTTTCTATAGTAAATTTTGCAAAAAATAATTTTTTACTGTCGCAAATTTTAAATACGCCAGGGATTGCCTTTTCTATAGTAAATTATCAAAAAATAATTTTTTACTGTCGCAAATTTTAATTACGCCAGGGATTGCCTTTTCTATAGTAAATTATTCAAAAAATAATTTTCAACTGTCGCAAATTTTAATTGCGCCAGGGATTGCCTTTTCTATAGTAAATAATTCAAAAAATAATTTTATACTGTCGCAAATTTTAATTACGCCAGGGATTGCCTTTTCTATAGTAAATTATTCAAAAAATAATTTTCAACTGTCGCAAATTTTAATTACGCCAGGGATTGCCTTTTCTATAGTAAATTATTCAAAAAATAATTTTTTACTGTCGCAAATTTAATTGGGCCAGGATTGCCTTTTCTATAGTAAATTATTCAAAAAATAATTTTCTACTGTCGCAAATTTTAAATATCCCAGGGATTGCCTTTTCTATAGTAAATTATTCAAAAAATAATTTTTTACTGTCGCAAATTTTAAGTGCGCCAGGGATTGCCTTTTCTATAGTAAATTATTCAAAAATAATTTTCTACTGTCGCAAATTTTAATTACGCCAGGGATTGCCTTTTCTATAGTAAATTATTCAAAAAATTATTTTATACTGTCGCAAATTTTAAATACGCCAGGGATTGCCTTTTCTATAGTAAATTATTCAAAAAATAATTTTCTACTGTCGCAAATTTTAAATACGCCAGGGATTGCCTTTGCTATAGTAAATTATTCAAAAATAATTTTCAACTGTCGCAAATTTTAATTACGCCAGGGATTGCCTTTTCTATAGTAAATTATTCAAAAAATAATTTTATACTGTCGCAAATTTTAAATATCCCAGGGATTGCCTTTTCTATAGTAAATTATTCAAAAAATAATTTTTTACTGTCGCAAATTTTAAATATCCCAGGGATTGCCTTTCCTATAGTAAATTTCTCACAAATTAATTTTTTACTGTCGCAAATTTTAAATACGCCAGGGATTGCCTTTTCTATAGTAAAATATTCAAAAAATAATTTTTTACTGTCGCAAATTTTAAATACGCCAGGGATTGCCTTTTCTTTAGTAAATTATTCAAAAATAATTTTCTACTGTCGCAAATTTTAAGTGCGCCAGGGATTGCCTTTTCTATAGTAAATTATTCAAAAATTAATTTCTTACTGTGGCAAATTTTAAATACGC
>CAWVNZ010000502.1:0-63912 GCA_963930735.1 Dioctria linearis
GGGATTGCCTTTTCTATAGTAAATTATTCAAAAAATAATTTTTTACTGTCGCAAATTTTAAATATCCCAGGGATTGCCTTTTCTATAGTAAATTATTCAAAAAATAATTTTCTACTGTCGCAAATTTTAATTACGCCAGGGATTGCCTTTTCTATAGTAAATTATTCAAAAAATATTTTTTTACTGTCGCAAATTTTAAATACGCCAGGGATTGCCTTTTCTATAGTAAATTTTTCAACAAATAATTTTTTACTATCGCAAGTTTTAATTGCGCCAGGGATTGCCTTTTCTATAGTAAATTATTCAAAAAATAATTTTTTACTGTCGCAAATTTTAAATATCCCAGGGATTGCCTTTTCTATAGTAAATTATTCAAAAAATAATTTTCTACTGTCGCAAATTTTAATTACGCCAGGGATTGCCTTTTCTATAGTAAATTATTCAAAAAATAATTTTCAACTGTCGCAAATTTTAATTACGCCAGGGATTGCCTTTTCTATAGTAAATTTTTCAAAAAATAATTTTTTACTATCTCAAGTTTTAATTACGTCAGGGATTGCTTTTCTATAATAAATTATTCAAAAAATAATTTTTTACTATCGCAAGTTTTAATTGCGCCAGGGATTGCCTTTTCTACAGTAAATTTTGCAAAAAATAATTTTTTACTGTCGCAAATTTTAATTACGCCAGGGATTGCCTTTTCTATAGTAAATTATTCAAAAAATAATTTTTTACTGTCGCAAATTTTAATTACGCCAGGGATTGCCTTTTCTATAGTAAATTATTCAAAAAATAATTTTATACTGTCGCAAATTTTAATAGCGCCAGGGATTGCTTTTTCTACAGTAAATTTTTCACAAATTAATTTTCTACTGTCGCAAATTTTAAATATCCCAGGGATTGCCTTTTCTATAGTAAATTATTCAAAAAATAATTTTTTACTGTCGCAAATTTTAATTACGCCAGGGATTGCCTTTTCTATAGTAAATTATTCAAAAAATAATTTTTGACTGTCGCAAATTTTAATTGCGCCAGGGATTGCCTTTCTACAGTAAATTTTGCAAAAAATAATTTTTTACTGTCGCAAATTGTATTTGCGCCAGGGATTGCCTTTTCTATAGTAAATTTTTCAAAAACTAATTTTTTACTGTCGCAAATTTTAATTACGCCAGGGATTGCCTTTTCTATAGTAAATTATTCAAAAAATAATTTTATACTGTCGCAAATTTTAATTACGCCAGGGATTGCCTTTTCTATAGTAAATTATTCAAAAAATAATTTCTTACTGTCGCAAATTTTAAATACGCCAGGGATTGCCTTTTCTATAGTAAATTATTCAAAAAATAATTTTTTACTGTCGCAAATTTTAAATACGCCAGGGATTGCCTTTTCTATAGTAAATTATTCAAAAAATAATTTTCTACTTTCGCAAATTTTAATTACGCCAGGGATTGCCTGTTCTATAGTAAATTATTCAAAAAATAATTTTTTACTGTCGCAAATTTTCATTGCGCCAGGGATTGCCTTTTCTATAGTAAATTATTCAAAAAATGATTTTTTACTGTCGCAAATTTTAAGTGCGCCAGGGATTGCCTTTTCTATAGTAAATTTTGCAAAAAATAATTTTTTACTGTCGCACATTTTAATTGCACCAGGGATTGCCTTTTCTATAGTAAATTATTCAAAAAATAATTTTCAACTGTCGCAAATTGTAATTGCGCCAGGGATTGCCTTTTATATAGTAAATTATTCAAAAAATAATTTTATACTGTCGCAAATTTTAGTTACGCCAGGGATTGCCTTTTCTACAGTAAATTATTCAAAAAATAATTTTTTACTGTCGCAAATTTTAAATACGCCAGGGATTGCCTTTTCTATAGTAAATTTTTCAAAAAATTATTTTTTACTATCGCAAGTTTTAATTACGACAGGGATTGCCTTTTCTATAGTAAATTATTCAAAAAACAATTTTTTACTGTCGCAAATTTTAAATATCCCAGGGATAGCCTTTTCTATAGTAAATTATTCAAAAATAATTTTCTACTCTCGCAAATTTTAATTACGCCAGGGATTGCCTTTTCTAAAGTAAATTATTCAAAAAATAATTTTTTACTGTCGCAAATTTTAAATACGCCAGGGATTGCCTTTTCTATAGTAAATTATTCAAAAAATAATTTTCTACTGTCGCAAATTTTAATTACGCCTGGGATTGCCTTAGTAAATTATTCAAAAAATAATTTTCTACTGTCGGAAATTTTAATTACGCCAGGGATTGCCTTTTCTATAGTAAATTATTCAAAAAATAATTTTCAACTGTCGCAAATTTTAATTACGCCAGGGATTGCCTTTTCTATAGTAAATTTTTCAAAAAATAATTTTTTACTATCTCAAGTTTTAATTACGTCAGGGATTGCTTTTCTATAGTAAATTATTCAAAAAATAATTTTTTACTATCGCAAGTTTTAATTGCGCCAGGGATTGCCTTTTCTACAGTAAATTTTGCAAAAAATAATTTTTTACTGTCGCAAATTTTAATTACGCCAGGGATTGCCTTTTCTATAGTAAATTATTCAAAAAATAATTTTTTACTGTAGCAAATTTTAATTACGCCAGGGATTGCCTTTTCTATAGTAAATTATTCAAAAAATAATTTTTTACTGTCGCAAATTTTAATTGCGTGAGGGATTGCCTTTCTACAGTAAATTTTTCAAAAAATAATTTTTTACTGTCGCAAATTGTAATTGCGCCAGGGATTGCCTTTCTATAGTAAATTTTTTACAGTCGCAAATTTTAATTACGCCAGGTATTGCCTTTTCTATAGTAAATTATTCAAAAAATAATTTCTTACTGTCGCAAATTTTAAATACGCCAGGGATTGCCTTTTCTATAGTAAATTATTCAAAAAATATTTTTTTACTGTCGCAAATTTTAAATACGCCAGGGATTGCCTTTTCTATAGTAAATTATTCAAAAAATAATTTTTTACTGTCGCAAATTTTAAATACGCCAGGGATTGCCTTTTCTATAGTAAATTATTCAAAAAATAATTTTCTACTGTCGCAAATTTTAATTACGCCTGGGATTGCCTTAGTAAATTATTCAAAAAATAATTTTCTACTGTCGCAAATTTTAATTACGCCAGGGATTGCCTTTTCTATAGTAAATTATTCAAAAAATAATTTTCAACTGTCGCAAATTTTAATAACGCCAGGGATTGCCTTTTCTATAGTAAATTTTTCAAAAAATAATTTTTTACTATCTCAAGTTTTAATTACGTCAGGGATTGCTTTTCTATAGTAAATTATTCAAAAAATAATTTTTTACTATCGCAAGTTTTAATTGCGCCAGGGATTGCCTTTTCTACAGTAAATTTTGCAAAAAATAATTTTTTACTGTCGCAAATTTTAATTACGCCAGGGATTGCCTTTTCTATAGTAAATTATTCAAAAAATAATTTTTTACTGTCGCAAATTTTAATTACGCCAGGGATTGCCTTTTCTATAGTAAATTATTCAAAAAATAATTTTATACTGTCGCAAATTTTAATAGCGCCAGGGATTGCTTTTTCTACAGTAAATTTTTCACAAATTAATTTTCTACTGTCGCAAATTTTAAATATCCCAGGGATTGCCTTTTCTATAGTAAATTATTCAAAAAATAATTTTTTACTGTCGCAAATTTTAATTACGCCAGGGATTGCCTTTTCTATAGTAAATTATTCAAAAAATAATTTTGACTGTCGCAAATTTTAATTGCGCCAGGGATTGCCTTTCTACAGTAAATTTTGCAAAAAATAATTTTTTACTGTCGCAAATTGTAATTGCGCCAGGGATTGCCTTTTCTATAGTAAATTTTTCAAAAACTAATTTTTTACTGTCGCAAATTTTAATTACGCCAGGGATTGCCTTTTCTATAGTAAATTATTCAAAAAATAATTTTATACTGTCGCAAATTTTAATTACGCCAGGGATTGCCTTTTCTATAGTAAATTATTCAAAAAATAATTTCTTACTGTCGCAAATTTTAAATACGCCAGGGATTGCCTTTTCTATAGTAAATTATTCAAAAAATAATTTTTTACTGTCGCAAATTTTAAATACGCCAGGGATTGCCTTTTCTATAGTAAATTATTCAAAAAATAATTTTCTACTTTCGCAAATTTTAATTACGCCAGGGATTGCCTGTTCTATAGTAAATTATTCAAAAAATAATTTTTTACTGTCGCAAATTTTCATTGCGCCAGGGATTGCCTTTTCTATAGTAAATTATTCAAAAAATAATTTTTTACTGTCGCAAATTTTAAGTGCGCCAGGGATTGCCTTTTCTATAGTAAATTTTGCAAAAAATAATTTTTTACTGTCGCACATTTTAATTGCACCAGGGATTGCCTTTTCTATAGTAAATTATTCAAAAAATAATTTTCAACTGTCGCAAATTGTAATTGCGCCAGGGATTGCCTTTTATATAGTAAATTATTCAAAAAATAATTTTATACTGTCGCAAATTTTAGTTACGCCAGGGATTGCCTTTTCTACAGTAAATTATTCAAAAAATAATTTTTTACTGTCGCAAATTTTAAATACGCCAGGGATTGCCTTTTCTATAGTAAATTTTTCAAAAAATTATTTTTTACTATCGCAAGTTTTAATTACGACAGGGATTGCCTTTTCTATAGTAAATTATTCAAAAAACAATTTTTTACTGTCGCAAATTTTAAATATCCAAGGGATAGCCTTTTCTATAGTAAATTATTCAAAAAATAATTTTCTACTGTCGCAAATTTTAATTACGCCAGGGATTGCCTTTTCTAAAGTAAATTATTCAAAAAATAATTTTCAACTGTCGCAAATTTTAATTACGCCAGGGATTGCCTTTTCTATAGTAAATTATTCAAAAAATAATTTTTTACTGTCGCAAATTTTAATTGCGCCACGGATTGCCTTTACTATAGTAAATTATTCAAAAAATAATTTTTTACTGTCGCAAATTTTAAGTGCGCCAGGGATTGCCTTTTCTATAGTAAATTTTGCAAAAAATAATTTTTTACTGTCGCAAATTTTAATTGCGCCAGAGATTGCCTTTTCTGTAGTAAATTATTCAAAAAATAACTTTCAACTGTCGCAAATTGTAATTGCGCCAGGGATTGCCTTTTATATAATAAATTATTCAAAAAATAATTTTATACTGTCGCAAATTTTAATTACGCCAGGTATTGCCTTTTCTATAGTAAATTATTCAAAAAATAATTTTTTACTGTCGCAAATTTTAAATACGCCATGGATTGCCTTTTCTATAGTAAATTTTTCAAAAAATAATTTTTTACTATCGCAAGTTTTAATTACGCCAGGGATTGCCTTTTCTATAGTAAATTATTCAAAAAATAATTTTTTACTGTCGCAAATTTTAAATATCCCAGGGATTGCCTTTTCTATAGTAAATTATTCAAAAAATAATTTTCTACTGTCGCAAATTTTAATTACGCCAGGGATTGCCTTTTCTATAGTAAATTATTCAAAAAATAATTTTCAACTGTCGCAAATTTTAATTACGCCAGGGATTGCCTTTTCTATAGTAAATTATTCAAAAAATAATTTTTTACTGTCGCAAATTTTAAATATCCCAGGGATTGCCTTTTCTATAGTAAATTATAAAAAAAATAATTTTCAACTGTCGCAAATTTTAATTACGCCAGGGATTGCCTTTTCTATAGTAAATTATTCAAAAAATAATTTTCAACTGTCGCAAATTTTAAATATCCCAGGGATTGCCTTTTCTATAGTAAATTTTTCAAAAAATAATTTTTTACTATCGCAAGTTTTAATTACGCCAGGGATTGCCTTTTCTATAGTAAATTATTCAAAAAATAAGTTTTTACTGTCGCAAATTTTAATTGCGCCAGGGATTGCCTTTTCTATAGTAAATTATTCAAAAAATAATTTTTTACTGTCGCAAATTTTAAGTGCGCCAGGGATTGCCTTTTCTATAGTAAATTTTGCAAAAAAATAATTTTTTACTGTCGCAAATTTTAATTGCGGCAGGGATTGCCTTTTCTATAGTAAATTATTCAAAAAATAATTTTCAACTGTCGCAAATTGTAATTGCGCCAGGGATTGCCTTTTATATAGTAAATTATTCAAAAAATAATTTTATACTGTCGCAAATTTTAATTGCGCCAGGGATTGCCTTTTCTACAGTAAATTTTGCAAAAAATAATTTTTTACTGTCGCAAATTTTAATTGCGCCAGGGATTGCCTTTTCTATAGTAAACTTTTCAAAAAATAATTTTCTACTGTCGCAAATTTTAATTACGCCAGGGATTGCCTTTTCTATAGTAAATTATTCAAAAAATAATTTTTTACTCTCGCAAATTTCAATTTCGCCAGGTAAATTTTTCAAAAAATAATTTTCTACTGTCGCAAATTTTAATTACGCCAGGGATTGCCTTTTCTATAGTAAATTATTCAAAAAATAATTTTGTACTGTCGCAAATTTTAATTACGCCAGGGATGGCCTTTTCTATAGTAAATTATTCAAAAAATAATTTTCAACTGTCGCAAATTTTAAATATACCAGGGATTGCCTTTTCTATAGTAAATTTCTCACAAAATAATTTTTTACTGTCGCAAATTTTAAGTGCGGCAGGGATTGCCTTTTCTATAGTAAATTATTCAAAAAATAATTTTCTACTGTCGCAAATTTTAATTACGCCAAGGATTGCCATTTCTATAGTAAATTATTCAAAAAATAATTTTCAACTGTCGCAAATTTTAATTACGCCAGGGATTGCCATTTCTATAGTAAATTTTTCAAAAAATAATTTTTTACTATCGGAAGTTTTAATTACGCCAGGGATTGCCTTTTCTATAGTAAATTATTCAAAAAATAATTTTCTACTGTCGCAAATTTAATTACGCCAGGGATTGCCTTTTCTATAGTAAATTTTGCAAAAAATATTTTTTTACTGTCGCAAATTTTAATTGCGCCAGGGAGTGCCTTTTCTACAGTAAATTATTCAAAAAATAATTTTCAACTGTCGCAAATTTTAATTACGCCAGGGATTGCCTTTTCTATAGTAAATTTTTCAAAAATAATTTTTTACTATCGCAAGTTTTAATTACGCCAGGGATTGCCTTTTCTATAGTAAATTATTCAAAAAATAATTTTTTACTGTCGCAAATTTTAATTGCGCCAGGGATTGCCATTTCTATAGTAAACTTTTCAAAAATAATTTTCTACTGTCGCAAATTTTAATTACGCCAGGTATTACCTTTTCTATAGTAAATTATTCAAAAAATAATTTTTTACTGTCGCAAATTTTAAATATCCCAGGGATTGCCTTTTCTATAGTAAATTATTCAAAAAATAATTTTCAACTGTCGCAAATTTTAATTACGACAGGGATTGCCTTTTCTATAGTAAATTATTCAAAAAATAATTTTCAACTGTCGCAAATTTTAAATATCCCAGGGATTGCCTTTTCTATAGTAAATTATTCAAAAAATAATTTTTTACTGTCGCAAATTTTAATTACTCCAGGGATTGCCTTTTCTATAGTAAATTATTCAAAAAATTATTTTCTACTGTCGCAAATTTTAATTACGCCAGGATTGCCTTTTCTATAGTAAATTATTCAAAAAATAATTTTCTAATGTCGCAAATTTTAAATATCCCAGGGATTGCCTTTTCTATAGTAAATTATTCAAAAAATAATTTTCTACTGTCGCAAATTTTAATTACGCCAGGGATTGCCTTTTCTATAGTAAATTATTCAAAAAATAATTTTTTACTGTCGCAAATTTTAAATATCCCAGGGATTGCCTTTTCTATAGTAAATTATTCAAAAAATAATATTTTTAATGTCGCAAATTTTAATTACGCCAGGGATTGCCTTTTCTATAGTAAATTATTCAAAAAATAATTTTCTACTGTCGCAAGTTTTAATTACGCCAGGGATTGCCTTTTCTATAGTAAATTATTCAAAAAATAATTTTCTACTGTCGCAAATTTTAATTGCGCCAGGGATTGCGTTTTCTATAGTAAATTATTCAAAAAATAATTTTCTACTGTCGCAAATTTTAATTACGCCAGGGATTGCCTTTTCTATAGTAAATTATTCAAAAAATAATTTTATACTGTCGCAAATTTTAATTACGCCAGGGATTGCCTTTTCTATAGTAAATTTTGCAAAAAATAATTTTTTACTGTCGCAAATTTTAATTGCGCCAGGGATTGCCTTTTCTATAGTAAATTATTCAAAAAATAATTTTCAACTGTCGCAAATTTTAATTACGCCAGGGATTGCCTTTTCTATAGTAAATATTTCAAAAAATAATTTTTTACTATCGCAAGTTTTAATTACGCCAGGGATTGCCTTTTCTATAGTAAATTATTCAAAAAATAATTTTTTACTGTCGCAAATTTTAATTGCGCCAGAGATTGCCTTTTCTATAGTAAACTTTTCAAAAAATAATTTTCTACTGTCGCAAATTTTAATTACGCCAGGGATTGCCTTTTCTATAGTAAATTATTCAAAAAATAATTTTTTACTGTCGCAAATTTTAAATACCCCAGGTATTGCCTTTTCTATAGTAAATTATTCAAAAAATAATTTTCAACTGTCGCAAATTTTAATTACGCCAGGGATTGCCTTTTCTATAGTAAATTATTCAAAAAATAATTTTCAACTGTCGCAAATTTTAAATATCCCAGGGATTGCCTTTTCTATAGTAAATTATTCAAAAAATAATTTTTTACTGTCGCAAATTTTAATTACTCCAGGGATTGCCTTTTCTATAGTAAATTATTCAAAAAATAATTTTCTACTGTCGCAAATTTTAATTACGCCAGGGATTGCCTTTTCTATAGTAAATTATTCAAAAAATAATTTTCTACTGTCGCAAATTTTAAATATCCCAGGGATTGCCTTTTCTATAGTAAATTTTTCAAAAAAATAATTTTTTACTATCGCAAGTTTTAATTACGCCAGGGATTGCCTTTTCTATAGTAAATTATTCAAAAAATAATTTTTTACTGTCGCAAATTTTAAATATCCCAGGGATTGCCTTTTCTATAGTAAATTATTCAAAAAATAATTTTCTACTGTCGCAAATTTTAATTACGCCAGGGATGGACTTTTCTATAGTAAATTATTCAAAAAATAATTTTTTACTGTCGCAAATTTTAAATATCCCAGGGATTGCCTTTTCTATAGTAAATTATTCAAAAAATAATTTTCTACTGTCGCAAATTTTAATTACGCCAGGGATTGCCTTTTCTATAGTAAATTATTCAAAAAATAATTTTCAACTGTCGCAAATTTTAATTACGCCAGGGATTGCCTTTTCTATAGTAAATTATTCAAAAAATAATTTTTTACTGTCGCAAATTTTAAATATCCCAGGGATTGCCTTTTCTATAGTAAATTATAAAAAAAATAATTTTCAACTGTCGCAAATTTTAATTACGCCAGGGATTGCATTTTCTATAGTAAATTATTCAAAAAATAATTTTCAACTGTCGCAAATTTTAAATATCCCAGGGATTGCCTTTTCTATAGTAAATTATTCAAAAAATAATTTTTTACTGTCGCAAATTTTAATTACGCCAGGGATTGCCTTTTCTATAGTAAATTATTCAAAAAATAATTTTCTACTGTCGCAAATTTTAATTACGCCAGGGATTGCCTTTTCTATAGTAAATTATTCAAAAAATAGTTTTCTACTGTCGCAAATTTTAAATATCCCAGGGATTGCCTTTTCTATAGTAAATTATTCAAAAAATAATTTTCTACTGTCGGAAATTTTAATTACGCCAGGGATTGCCTTTTCTATAGTAAATTATTCAAAAAATAATTTTTTACTGTCGCAAATTTTAAATATCCCAGGGATTGCCTTTTCTATAGTAAATTATTCAAAAAATAATATTTGTAATGTCGCAAATTTTAATTACGCCAGGGATTGCCTTTTCTATAGTAAATTATTCAAAAAATAATTTTGTACTGTCGCAAATTTTAATTACGCCAGGGATTGCCTTTTCTATAGTAAATTATTCAAAAAATAATTTTCTACTGTCGCAAATTTTAATTACGCCAGGGATTGCCTTTTCTATAGTAAATTATTCAAAAAATAATTTTATACTGTTGCAAATTTTAATTACGCCAGGGATTGCCTTTTCTATAGTAAATTATTCAAAAAATAATTTTTTACTGTCGCAAATTTTAATTGCGCCAGGGATTGCCTTTTCTATAGTAAATTATTCAAAAAATAATTTTTTACTGTCGCAAATTTTAATTGCGCCAGGGATTGCCTTTTCTATAGTAAATTATTCAAAAAATAATTTTCAACTGTCGCAAATTTTAATTACGCCAGGGATTGCCTTTTCTATAGTAAATTTTTCAAAAAATAATTTTTTACTATGGCAAGTTTTAATTACGCCAGGGATTGCCTTTTCTATAGTAAATTATTCAAAAAATAATTTTTTACTGTCGCAAATTTTAATTGCGCCAGGGATTGCCTTTTCTATAGTAAACTTTTCAAAAAATAATTTTCTACTGTCGCAAATTTTAATTACGCCAGGGATTGCCTTTTCTATAGTAAATTATTCAAAAAATAATTTTTTACTCTCGCAAATTTCAATTTCGCCAGGTAAATTTTTCAAAAATAATTTTCTACTGTCGCAAATTTTAATTACGCCAGGGATTGCCTTTTCTATAGTAAATTATTCAAAAAATAATTTTCTACTGTCGCAAATTTTAATTACGCCAGGGATGGCCTTTTCTATAGTAAATTATTCAAAAAATAATTTTCAACTGTCGCAAATTTTAAATATCCCAGGGATTGCCTTTTCTATAGTAAATTTCTCACAAAATAATTTTTTACTGTCGCAAATTTTAAGTGCGGCAGGGATTGCCTTTTCTATAGTAAATTATTCAAAAAATAATTTTCTACTGTCGCAAATTTTAATTACGCCAAGGATTTCCTTTTCTATAGTAAATTATTCAAAAAATAATTTTCAACTGTCGCAAATTTTAATTAGGCCAGGGATTGCCATTTCTATAGTAAATTTTTCAAAAAATAATTTTTTACTATCGGAAGTTTTAATTACGCCAGGGATTGCCTTTTCTATAGTAAATTATTCAAAAAATAATTTTCTACTGTCGCAAATTTTAATTACGCCAGGGATTGCCTTTTCTATAGTAAATTTTGCAAAAAATAATTTTTTACTGTCGCAAATTTTAATTGCGCCAGGGATTGCCTTTTCTATAGTAAATTATTCAAAAATAATTTTCAACTGTCGCAAATTTTAATTACGCCAGGGATTGCCTTTTCTATAGTAAATTTTCAAAAAATAATTTTTTACTATCGCAAGTTTTAATTACGCCAGGGATTGCCTTTTCTATAGTAAATTATTCAAAAATAATTTTTTACTGTTGCAAATTTTAATTGCGCCAGCGATTGCCTTTTCTATAGTAAACTTTTCAAAAAATAATTTTCTACTGTCGCAAATTTTAATTTCGCCAGGGATTACCTTTTCTATAGTAAATTATTCAAAAAATAATTTTTTACTGTCGCAAATTTTAAATATCCCAGGGATTGCCTTTTCTATAGTAAATTATTCAAAAAATAATTTTCAACTCTCGCAAATTTTAATTACGCCAGGGATTGCCTTTTCTATAGTAAATTATTCAAAAAATAATTTTCAACTGTCGCAAATTTTAAATATCCCAGGGATTGCCTTTTCTATAGTAAATTATTCAAAAAATAATTTTTTACTGTCGCAAATTTTAATTACTCCAGGGATTGCCTTTTCTATAGTAAATTATTCAAAAAATAATTTTCTACTGTCGCAAATTTTAATTACGCCAGGGATTGCCTTTTCTATAGCAAATTATTCAAAAAATAATTTTCTAATGTCGCAAATTTTAAATATCCCAGGGATTGCCTTTTCTATAGTAAATTATTCAAAAAATAATTTTCTACTGTCGCAAATTTTAATTACGCCAGGGATTGCCTTTTCTATAGTAAATTATTCAAAAAATAATTTTTTACTGTCGCAAATTTTAAATATCCCAGGGATTGCCTTTTCTATAGTAAATTATTCAAAAAATAATTTTCAACTGTCGCAAATTTTAATTACGCCAGGGATTGCCTTTTCTATAGTAAATTATTCAAAAAATAATTTTCAACTGTCGCAAATTTTAAATACCCCAGGGATTGCCTTTTCTATAGTAAATTATTCAAAAAATAATTTTCAACTGTCGCAAATTTTAATTACGCCAGGGATTGCCTTTTCTATAGTAAATTATTCAAAAAATAATTTTCTAATGTCGCAAATTTTAAATATCCCAGGGATTGCCTTTTCTATAGTAAATTATTCAAAAAATAATTTTTTACTGTCGCAAATTTTAAGTGCGCCAGGGATTGCCTTTTCTATAGTTAATTTTGCAAAAAATAATTTTTTACTGTCGCAAATTTTAATTGCGGCAGGGATTGCCCTTTCTATAGTAAATTATTCAAAAAATAATTTTCAAATGTCGCAAATTGTAATTGCGCCAGGGATTCCCTTTTATATAGTAAATTATTCAAAAAATAATTTCATACTGTCGCAAATTTTAATTACGCCAGGAATTGCCTTTTCTATAGTAAATTATTCAAAAAATAATATTTGTAATGTCGCAAATTTTAATTACGCCAGGGATTGCCTTTTCTATAGTAAATTATTCAAAAAATAATTTTCTACTGTCGCAAATTTTAATTACGCCAGGGATTGCCTTTTCTATAGTAAATTATTCAAAAAATAATTTTATACTGTTGCAAATTTTAATTACGCCAGGGATTGACTTTTCTATAGTAAATTATTCAAAAAATAATTTTCTACTGTCGGAAATTTTAATTACGCCAGGGATTGCCTTTTCTATAGTAAATTATTCAAAAAATAATTTTTTACTGTCGCAAATTTTAAATATCCCAGGGATTGCCTTTTCTATAGTAAATTATTCAAAAAATAATATTTGTAATGTCGCAAATTTTAATTACGCCAGGGATTGCCTTTTCTATAGTAAATTATTCAAAAAATAATTTTCTACTGTCGCAAATTTTAATTACGCCAGGGATTGCCTTTTCTATAGTAAATTATTCAAAAAATAATTTTCTACTGTCGCAAATTTTAATTACGCCAGGGATTGCCTTTTCTATAGTAAATTATTCAAAAAATAATTTTATACTGTTGCAAATTTTAATTACGCCAGGGATTGCCTTTTCTATAGTAAATTATTCAAAAAATAATTTTTTACTGTCGCAAATTTTAATTGCGCCAGGGATTGCCTTTTCTATAGTAAATTATTCAAAAAATAATTTTTTACTGTCGCAAATTTTAATTGCGCCAGGGATTGCCTTTTCTATAGTAAATTATTCAAAAAATAATTTTCAACTGTCGCAAATTTTAATTACGCCAGGGATTGCCTTTTCTATAGTAAATTTTTCAAAAAATAATTTTTTACTATCGCAAGTTTTAATTACGCCAGGGATTGCCTTTTCTATAGTAAATTATTCAAAAAATAATTTTTTACTATCGCAAGTTTTAACTGCGCCAGGGATTGCCATTTCTACAGTAAATTTTGCAAAAAATAATTTTTTACTGTCGCAAATTTTAATTGCGCCAGGGATTGACTTTTCTATAGTAAACTTTTCAAAAAATAATTTTCTACTGTCGCAAATTTTAATTACGCCAGGGATTGCCTTTTCTATAGTAAATTATTCAAAAATAATTTTTTACTCTCGCAAATTTCAATTTCGCCAGGTAAATTTTTCAAAAAATAATTTTCTACTGTCGCAAATTTTAATTACGCCAGGGATTGCCTTTTCTATAGTAAATTATTCAAAAAATAATTTTCTACTGTCGCAAATTTTAATTACGCCAGGGATGGCCTTTTCTATAGTAAATTATTCAAAAAATAATTTTCAACTGTCGCAAATTTTAAATATCCCAGGGATTGCCTTTTCTATAGTAAATTTCTCACAAAATAATTTTTTACTGTCGCAAATTTTAAGTGCGGCAGGGATTGCCTTTTCTATAGTAAATTATTCAAAAAATAATTTTCTACTGTCGCAAATTTTAATTACGCCAAGGATTTCCTTTTCTATAGTAAATTATTCAAAAAATAATTTTCAACTGTCGCAAATTTTAATTACGCCAGGGATTGCCATTTCTATAGTAAATTTTTCAAAAAATAATTTTTTACTATCGGAAGTTTTAATTACGCCAGGGATTGCCTTTTCTATAGTAAATTATTCAAAAAATAATTTTCTACTGTCGCAAATTTTAATTACGCCAGGGATTGCCTTTTCTATAGTAAATTTTGCAAAAAATAATTTTTTACTGTCGCAAATTTTAATTGCGCCAGGGATTGCCTTTTCTATAGTAAATTATTCAAAAAATAATTTTCAACTGTCGCAAATTTTAATTACGCCAGGGATTGCCTTTTCTATAGTAAATTTTTCAAAAAATAATTTTTTACTATCGCAAGTTTTAATTACGCCAGGGATTGCCTTTTCTATAGTAAATTATTCAAAAAATAATTTTTTACTGTCGCAAATTTTAATTGCGCCAGGGATTGCCTTTTCTATAGTAAACTTTTCAAAAAATAATTTTCTACTGTCGCAAATTTTAATTTCGCCAGGGATTACCTTTTCTATAGTAAATTATTCAAAAAATAATTTTTTACTGTCGCAAATTTTAAATATCCCAGGGATTGCCTTTTCTATAGTAAATTATTCAAAAAATAATTTTCAACTGTCGCAAATTTTAATTACGCCAGGGATTGCCTTTTCTATAGTAAATTATTCAAAAAATAATTTTCAACTGTCGCAAATTTTAAATATCCCAGGGATTGCCTTTTCTATAGTAAATTATTCAAAAAATAATTTTTTACTGTCGCAAATTTTAATTACTCCAGGGATTGCCTTTTCTATAGTAAATTATTCAAAAAATAATTTTCTACTGTCGCAAATTTTAATTACGCCAGGGATTGCCTTTTCTATAGCAAATTATTCAAAAAATAATTTTCTAATGTCGCAAATTTTAAATATCCCAGGGATTGCCTTTTCTATAGTAAATTATTCAAAAAATAATTTTCTACTGTCGCAAATTTTAATTACGCCAGGGATTGCCTTTTCTATAGTAAATTATTCAAAAAATAATTTTTTACTGTCGCAAATTTTAAATATCCCAGGGATTGCCTTTTCTATAGTAAATTATTCAAAAAATAATTTTCAACTGTCGCAAATTTTAATTACGCCAGGGATTGCCTTTTCTATAGTAAATTATTCAAAAAATAATTTTCAACTGTCGCAAATTTTAAATATCCCAGGGATTGCCTTTTCTATAGTAAATTATTCAAAAAATAATTTTTTACTGTCGCAAATTTTAATTACTCCAGGGATTGCCTTTTCTATAGTAAATTATTCAAAAAATAATTTTCTACTGTCGCAAATTTTAATTACGCCAGGGATTGCCTTTTCTATAGTAAATTATTCAAAAAATAATTTTCAAATGTCGCAAATTTTAAATATCCCAGGGATTGCCTTTTCTATAGTAAATTATTCAAAAAATAATTTTTTACTGTCGCAAATTTTAAGTGCGCCAGGGATTGCCTTTTCTATAGTAAATTTTGCAAAAAATAATTTTTTACTGTCGCAAATTTTAATTGCGGCAGGGATTGCCCTTTCTATAGTAAATTATTCAAAAAATAATTTTCAACTGTCGCAAATTGTAATTGCGCCAGGGATTCCCTTTTATATAGTAAATTATTCAAAAAATAATTTTATACTGTCGCAAATTTTAATTACGCCAGGGATTGCCTTTTCTATAGTAAATTATTCAAAAAATAATTTTCAACTGTCGCAAATTTTAATTACGCCAGGGATTGCCTTTTCTATAGTAAATTTTTCAAAAAATAATTTTTTACTATCGCAAGTTTTAATTACGCCAGGGATTGCCTTTTCTATAGTAAATTATTCAAAAAATAATTTTTTACTATCGCAAGTTTTAATTGCGCCAGGGATTGCCTTTTCTACAGTAAATTTTGCAAAAAATAATTTTTTACTGTCGCAAATTTTAATTGCGCCAGGGATTGCCTTTTCTATAGTAAACTTTTCAAAAAATAATTTTCTACTGTCGCAAATTTTAATTACGCCAGGGATTGCCTTTTCTATAGTAAATTATTCAAAAAATAATTTTTTACTCTCGCAAATTTCATTTTCGCCAGGTAAATTTTTCAAAAAATAATTTTCTACTGTCGCAAATTTTAATTACGCCAGGGATTGCCTTTCCTATAGTAAATTATTCAAAAAATAATTTTCTACTGTCGCAAATTTTAATTACGCCAGGGATGGCCTTTTCTATAGTAAATTATTCAAAAAATAATTTTCAACTGTCGCAAATTTTAAATAGCCCAGGGATTGCCTTTTCTATAGTAAATTTCTCACAAAATAATTTTTTACTGTCGCAAATTTTAAGTGCGGCAGGGATTGCCTTTTCTATAGTAAATTATTCAAAAAATAATTTTCTACTGTCGCAAATTTTAATTACGCCAAGGATTGCCTTTTCTATAGTAAATTATTCAAAAAATAATTTTCAACTGTCGCAAATTTTAATTACGCCAGGGATTGCCATTTCTATAGTAAATTTTTCAAAAAATATTTTTTTACTATCGGAAGTTTTAATTACGCCAGGGATTGCCTTTTCTATAGTAAATTATTCAAAAAATAATTTTCTACTGTCGCAAATTTTAATTACGCCAGGGATTTCCTTTTCTATAGTAAATTTTGCAAAAAATAATTTTTTACTGTCGCAAATTTTAATTGCGCCAGGGATTGCCTTTTCTATAGTAAATTATTCAAAAAATAATTTTCAACTGTCGCAAATTTTAATTACGCCAGGGATTGCCTTTTCTATAGTAAATTTTTCAAAAAATAATTTTTTACTATCGCAAGTATTAATTACGCCAGGGATTGCCTTTTCTATAGTAAATTATTCAAAAAATAATTTTTTACTGTCGCAAATTTTAATTGCGCCAGGGATTGCCTTTTCTATAGTAAACTTTTCAAAAAATAATTTTCTACTGTCGCAAATTTTAATTTCGCCAGGGATTACCTTTTCTATAGTAAATTATTCAAAAAATAATTTTTTACTGTCGCAAATTTTAAATATCCCAGGGATTGCCTTTTCTATAGTAAATTATTCAAAAAATAATTTTCAAATGTCGCAAATTTTAATTACGCCAGGGATTGCCTTTTCTATAGTAAATTATTCAAAAAATAATTTTCAACTGTCGCAAATTTTAAATATCCTAGGGATTGCCTTTTCTATAGTAAATTATTCAAAAAATAATTTTTTACTGTCGCAAATTTTAAATATCCCAGGGATTGCATTTTCTATAGTAAATTATTCAAAAAATAATATTTTTAATGTCGCAAATTTTAATTACGGCAGGGATTGCCTTTTCTATAGTAAATTATTCAAAAAATAATTTTCTACTGTCGCAAATTTTAATTACGCCAGGGATTGCCTTTTCTATAGTAAATTATTCAAAAAATAATTTTCTACTGTCGCAAATTTTAATTGCGCCAGGGATTGCCTTTTCTATAGTAAATTATTCAAAAAATAATTTTCTACTGTCGCAAATTTTAATTACGCCAGGGATTGCCTTTTCTATAGTAAATTATTCAAAAAATAATTTTATACTGTCGCAAATTTTAATTACGCCAGGGATTGCCTTTTCTATAGTAAATTTTGCAAAAAATAATTTTTTACTGTCGCAAATTTTAATTGCGCCAGGGATTGCCTTTTCTATAGTAAATTATTCAAAAAATAATTTTCAACTGTCGCAAATTTTAATTACGCCAGGGATTGCCTTTTCTATAGTAAATATTTCAAAAAATAATTTTTTACTATCGCAAGTTTTAATTACGCCAGGGATTTCCTTTTCTATAGTAAATTATTCAAAAAATAATTTTTTACTGTCGCAAATTTTAATTGCGCCAGGGATTGCCTTTTCTATAGTAAACTTTTCAAAAAATAATTTTCTACTGTCGCAAATTTTAATTACGCCAGGGATTACCTTTTCTATAGTAAATTATTCAAAAAATAATTTTTTACTGTCGCAAATTTTAAATATCCCAGGTATTGCCTTTTCTATAGTAAATTATTCAAAAAATAATTTTCAACTGTCGCAAATTTTAATTACGCCAGGGATTGCCTTTTCTATAGTAAATTATTCAAAAAATAATTTTCAACTGTCGCAAATTTTAAATATCCCAGGGATTGCCTTTTCTATAGTAAATTATTCAAAAAATAATTTTTTACTGTCGCAAATTTTAATTACTCCAGGGATTGCCTTTTCTATAGTAAATTATTCAAAAAATAATTTTCTACTGTCGAAAATTTTAATTACGCCAGGGATTGCCTTTTCTATAGTAAATTATTCAAAAAATAATTTTCTACTGTCGCAAATTTTAAATATCCCAGGGATTGCCTTTTCTATAGTAAATTATTCAAAAAATAATTTTCTACTGTCGCAAATTTTAATTACGCCAGGGATTGCCTTTTCTATAGTAAATTATTCAAAAAATAATTTTTTACTGTCGCAAATTTTAAATATCCCAGGGATTGCCTTTTCTATAGTAAATTATTCAAAAAATAATATTTTTAATGTCGCAAATTTTAATTACGCCAGGGATTGCCTCTTCTATAGTAAATTATTCAAAAAATAATTTTCTACTGTCGCAAATTTTAATTACGCCAGGGATTGCCTTTTCTATAGTAAATTATTCAAAAAATAATTTTCTACTGTCGCAAATTTTAATTGCGCCAGGGATTGCCTTTTCTATAGTAAATTATTCAAAAAATAATTTTCTACTGTCGCAAATTTTAATTACGCCAGGGATTGCCTTTTCTATAGTAAATTATTCAAAAAATAATTTTATACTTTCGCAAATTTTAATTACGCCAGGGATTGCCTTTTCTATAGTAAATTATTCAAAAAATAATTTTTTACTGTCGCAAATTTTAACGGCGCCAGGGATTGCCTTTTCTATAGTAAATTATTCAAAAAATAATTTTTTACTGTCGCAAATTTTAATTGCGCCAGGGATTGCCTTTTCTATAGTAAATTATTCAAAAAATAATTTTTTACTGTCGCAAATTTTAAGTGCGCCAGGGATTGCCTTTTCTATAGTAAATTTTGCAAAAAATAATTTATTACTGTCGCAAATTTTAATTGCGCCAGGGATTGCCTTTTCTATAGTAAATTATTCAAAAAATAATTTTCAACTGTCGCAAATTGTAATTGCGCCAGGGATTGCCTTTTATATAATAAATTATTCAAAAAATAATTTTATACTGTCGCAAATTTTAATTACGCCAGGGATTGCCTTGTCTATAGTAAATTATTCAAAAAATAATTTTCAACTGTCGCAAATTTTAATTACGCCAGGGATTGCCTTTTCTATAGTAAATTTTTCAAAAAATAATCTTTTACTATCGCAAGTTTTAATTACGCCAGGGATTGCCTTTTCTATAGTAAATTATTCAAAAAATAATTTTTTACTATCGCAAGTTTTAATTGCGCCAGGGATTGCCTTTTCTACAGTAAATTTTGCAAAAAATAATTTTTTACTGTCGCAAATTTTAATTGCGCCAGGGATTGCCTTTTCTATAGTAAACTTTTCAAAAAATAATTTTCTACTGTCGCAAATTTTAATTACGCCAGGGATTGCCTTTTCTATAGTAAATTATTCAAAAAATAATTTTTTACTCTCGCAAATTTCAATTTCGCCAGGTAAATTTTTCAAAAAATAATTTTCTACTGTCGCAAATTTTAATTACGCCAGGGATTGCCTTTTCTATAGTAAATTATTCAAAAAATAATTTTCTACTGTCGCAAATTTTAATTACGCCAGGGATGGCCTTTTCTATAGTAAATTATTCAAAAAATAATTTTCAACTGTCGCAAATTTTAAATATCCCAGGTATTGCCTTTTCTGTAGTAAATTTCTCACAAAATAATTTTTTACTGTCGCAAATTTTAAGTGCGGCAGGGATTGCCTTTTCTATAGTAAATTATTCAAAAAATAATATTTTTAATGTCGCAAATTTTAATTACGCCAGGGATTGCCTTTTCTATAGTAAATTATTCAAAAAATAATTTTCTACTGTCGCAAATTTTAATTGCGCCAGGGATTGCCTTTTCTATAGTAAATTATTCAAAAAATAATTTTCTACTGTCGCAAATTTTAATTACGCCAAGGATTGCCTTTTCTATAGTAAATTATTCAAAAAATAATTTTATACTTTCGCAAATTTTAATTACGCCAGGGATTGCCTTTTCTATAGTAAATTATTCAAAAAATAATTTTTTACTGTCGCAAATTTTAACGGCGCCAGGGATTGCCTTTTCTATAGTAAATTATTCAAAAAATAATTTTTTACTGTCGCAATTTTTTAATTGCGCCAGGGATTGCCTTTTCTATAGTAAATTATTCAAAAAATAATTTTTTACTGTCGCAAATTTTAAGTGCGCCAGGGATTGCCTTTTCTATAGTAAATTTTGCAAAAAATAATTTATTACTGTCGCAAATTTTAATTGCGCCACGGATTGCCTTTTCTATAGTAAATTATTCAAAAAATAATTTTCAACTGTCGCAAATTGTAATTGCGCCAGGGATTGCCTTTTATATAATAAATTATTCAAAAAATAATTTTATACTGTTGCAAATTTTAATTACGCCAGGGATTGCCTTGTCTATAGTAAATTATTCAAAAAATAATTTTCAACTGTCGCAAATTTTAATTACGCCAGGGATTGCCTTTTCTATAGTAAATTTTTCAAAAAATAATCTTTTACTATCGCAAGTTTTAATTACGCCAGGGATTGCCTTTTCTATAGTAAATTATTCAAAAAATAATTTTTTACTATCGCAAGTTTTAATTGCGCCAGGGATTGCCTTTTCTACAGTAAATTTTGCAAAAAATAATTTTTTACTGTCGCAAATTTTAATTGCGCCAGGGATTGCCTTTTCTATAGTAAACTTTTCAAAAAATAATTTTCTACTGTCGCAAATTTTAATTACGCCAGGGATTGCCTTTTCTATAGTAAATTATTCAAAAAATAATTTTTTACTCTCGCAAATTTCAATTTCGCCAGGTAAATTTTTCAAAAAATAATTTTCTACTGTCGCAAATTTTAATTACGCCAGGGATTGCCTTTTCTATAGTAAATTATTCAAAAAATAATTTTCTACTGTCGCAAATTTTAATTACGCCAGGGATGGCCTTTTCTATAGTAAATTATTCAAAAAATAATTTTCAACTGTCGCAAATTTTAAATATCCCAGGTATTGCCTTTTCTGTAGTAAATTTCACACAAAATAATTTTTTACTGTCGCAAATTTTAAGTGCGGCAGGGATTGCCTTTTCTATAGTAAATTATTCAAAAAATAATATTTTTAATGTCGCAAATTTTAATTACGCCAGGGATTGCCTTTTCTATAGTAAATTATTCAAAAAATAATTTTCTATTGTCGCAAATTTTAATTACGCCAGGGATTGCCTTTTCTATAGTAAATTATTCAAAAAATAATTTTCTACTGTCGCAAATTTTAATTGCGCCAGGGATTGCCTTTTCTATAGTAAATTATTCAAAAAATAATTTTCTACTGTCGCAAATTTTAATTACGCCAGGGATTGCCTTTTCTATAGTAAATTATTCAAAAAATAATTTTATACTGTCGCAAATTTTAATTACGCCAGGGATTACCTTTTCTATAGTAAATTATTCAAAAAATAATTTTTTACTGTCGCAAATTTTAACTGCGCCAGGTATTGCCTTTTCTGTAGTAAATTATTCAAAAAATAATTTTTTACTGTCGCAAATTTTAATTGCGCCAGGGATTGCCTTTTCTATAGTAAATTATTCAAAAAATAATTTTCTACTGTCGCAAGTTTTAATTACGCCAGGGATTGCCTTTTCTATAGTAAATTATTCAAAAAATAATTTTTTACTATCGCAAGTTTTAATTGCGCCAGGGATTGCCTTTTCTACAGTAAATTTTGCAAAAAATAATTTTTTACTGTCGCAAATTTTAATTGCGCCAGGGATTGCCTTTTCTATAGTAAACTTTTCAAAAAATAATTTTCTACTGTCGCAAATTTTAATTACGCCAAGGATTGCCTTTTCTATAGTAAATTATTCAAAAAATAATTTTTCACTCTCGCAAATTTCAATTTCGCCAGGTAAATTTTTCAAAAAATAATTTTCTACTGTCGCAAATTTTAATTACGCCAGGGATTGCCTTTTCTATAGTAAATTATTCAAAAAATAATTTTCTACTGTCGCAAATTTTAATTACGCCAGGGATGGCCTTTTCTATAGTAAATTATTCAAAAAATAATTTTCAACTGTCGCAAATTTTAAATATCCCAGGGATTGCCTTTTCTGTAGTAAATTTCTCACAAAATAATTTTTTACTATCGCAAGTTTTAATTACGCCAGGGATTGCCTTTTCTATAGTAAATTATTCAAAAAATAATTTTTTACTATCGCAAGTTTTAATTGCGCCAGGGATTGCCTTTTCTAAAGTAAATTTTGCAAAAAATAATTTTTTACTGTCGCAAATTTTAATTGCGCCAGGGATTGCCTTTTCTATAGTAAACTTTTCAAAAAATAATTTTCTACTGTCGCAAATTTTAATTACGCCAGGGATTGCCTTTTCTATAGTAAATTATTCAAAAAATAATTTTTTACTCTCGCAAATTTCAATTTCGCCAGGTAAATTATTCAAAAAATAATTTTCTACTGTCGCAAATTTTAATTACGCCAGGGATTGCCTTTTCTATAGTAAATTATTCAAAAAATAATTTTTTACTGTCGCAAATTTTAAATATCCCAGGGATTGCCTTTTCTATAGTAAATTATTCAAAAAATAATATTTTTAATGTCGCAAATTTTAATTACGCCAGGGATTGCCTCTTCTATAGTAAATTATTCAAAAAATAATTTTCTACTGTCGCAAATTTTAATTACGCCAGGGATTGCCTTTTCTATAGTAAATTATTCAAAAAATAATTTTCTACTGTCGCAAATTTTAATTGCGCCAGGGATTGCCTTTTCTATAGTAAATTATTCAAAAAATAATTTTCTACTGTCGCAAATTTTAATTACGCCAGGGATTGCCTTTTCTATAGTAAATTATTCAAAAAATAATTTTATACTGTCGCAAATTTTAATTACGCCAGGGATTGCCTTTTCTATAGTAAATTATTCAAAAAATAATTTTTTACTGTCGCAAATTTTAACTGCGCCAGGGATTGCCTTTTCTATTGTAAATTATTCAAAAAATAATTTTTTACTGTCGCAAATTTTAATTGCGCCAGGGATTGCATTTTCTATAGTAAATTATTCAAAAAATAATTTTTTACTGTCGCAAATTTTAAGTGCGCCAGGGATTGCCTTTTCTATAGTAAATTTTGCAAAAAATAATTTATTACTGTCGCAAATTTTAATTGCGCCAGGGATTGCCTTTTCTATAGTAAATTATTCAAAAAATAATTTTCAACTGTCGCAAATTGTAATTGCGCCAGGGATTGCCTTTTATATAATAAATTATTCAAAAAATAATTTTATACTGTCGCAAATTTTAATTACGCCAGGGATTGCCTTGTCTATAGTAAATTATTCAAAAAATAATTTTCAACTGTCGCAAATTTTAATTACGCCAGGGATTGCCTTTTCTATAGTAAATTTTTCAAAAAATAATCTTTTACTACCGCAAGTTTTAATTACGCCAGGGATTGCCTTTTCTATAGTAAATTATTCAAAAAATAATTTTTTACTATCGCAAGTTTTAATTGCGCCAGGGATTGCCTTTTCTACAGTAAATTTTGCAAAAAATAATTTTTTACTGTCGCAAATTTTAATTGCGCCAGGGATTGCCTTTCCTATAGTAAACTTTTCAAAAAATAATTTTCTACTGTCGCAAATTTTAATTACGCCAGGGATTGCCTTTTCTATAGTAAATTATTCAAAAAATAATTTTTTACTCTCGCAAATTTCAATTTCGCCAGGTAAATTCTTCAAAAAATAATTTTCTACTGTCGCAAATTTTAATTACGCCAGGGATTGCCTTTTCTATAGTAAATTATTCAAAAAATAATTTTCTACTGTCGCAAATTTTAATTACGCCAGGGATGGCCTTTTCTATAGTAAATTATTCAAAAAATAATTTTCAACTGTCGCAAATTTTAAATATCCCAGGTATTGCCTTTTCTGTAGTAAATTTCTCACAAAATAATTTTTTACTGTCGCAAATTTTAAGTGCGGCAGGGATTGCCTTTTCTATAGTAAATTATTCAAAAAATAATATTTTTAATGTCGCAAATTTTAATTACACCAGGGATTGCCTTTTCTATAGTAAATTATTCAAAAAATAATTTTCTACTGTCGCAAATTTTAATTACGCCAGGGATTGCCTTTTCTATAGTAAATTATTCAAAAAATAATTTTCTACTGTCGCAAATTTTAATTGCGCCAGGGTTTGCCTTTTCTATAGTAAATTATTCAAAAAATAATTTTCTACTGTCGCAAATTTTAATTACGCCAGGGATTGCCTTTTCTATAGTAAATTATTCAAAAAATAATTTTATACTGTCGCAAATTTTAATTACGCCAGGGATTGCCTTTTCTATAGTAAATTATTCAAAAAATAATTTTTTACTGTCGCAAATTTTAACTGCGCCAGGGATTGCCTTTTCTATAGTAAATTATTCAAAAAATAATTTTTTACTGTCGCAAATTTTAATTGCGCCAGGGATTGCATTTTCTATAGTAAATTATTCAAAAAATAATTTTTTACTGTCGCAAATTTTAAGTGCGCCAGGGATTGCCTTTTCTATAGTAAATTTTGCAAAAAATAATTTATTACTGTCGCAAATTTTAATTGCGCCAGGGATTGCCTTTTCTATAGTAAATTATTCAAAAAATAATTTTCAACTGTCGCAAATTGTAATTGCGCCAGGGATTGCCTTTTATATAATAAATTATTCAAAAAATAATTTTATACTGTCGCAAATTTTAATTACGCCAGGGATTGCCTTGTCTATAGTAAATTATTCAAAAAATAATTTTCAACTGTCGCAAATTTTAATTACGCCAGGGATTGCCTTTTCTATAGTAAATTTTTCAAAAAATAATCTTTTACTATCGCAAGTTTTAATTACGCCAGGGATTGCCTTTTCTATAGTAAATTATTCAAAAAATAATTTTTTACTATCGCAAGTTTTAATTGCGCCAGGGATTGCCTTTTCTACAGTAAATTTTGCAAAAAATAATTTTTTACTGTCGCAAATTTTAATTGCGCCAGGGATTGCCTTTCCTATAGTAAACTTTTCAAAAAATAATTTTCTACTGTCGCAAATTTTAATTACGCCAGGGATTGCCTTTTCTATAGTAAATTATTCAAAAAATAATTTTTTACTCTCGCAAATTTCAATTTCGCCAGGTAAATTTTTCAAAAAATTATTTTCTACTGTCGCAAATTTTAATTACGCCAGGGATTGCCTTTTCTATAGTAAATTATTCAAAAAATAATTTTCTACTGTCGCAAATTTTAATTACGCCAGGGATGGCCTTTTCTATAGTAAATTATTCAAAAAATAATTTTCAACTGTCGCAAATTTTAAATATCCCAGGTATTGCCTTTTCTGTAGTAAATTTCTCACAAAATAATTTTTTACTGTCGCAAATTTTAAGTGCGGCAGGGATTGCCTTTTCTATAGTAAATTATTCAAAAAATAATATTTTTAATGTCGCAAATTTTAATTACACCAGGGATTGCCTTTTCTATAGTAAATTATTCAAAAAATAATTTTCTACTGTCGCAAATTTTAATTACGCCAGGGATTGCCTTTTCTATAGTAAATTATTCAAAAAATAATTTTCTACTGTCGCAAATTTTAATTGCGCCAGGGTTTGCCTTTTCTATAGTAAATTATTCAAAAAATAATTTTCTACTGTCGCAAATTTTAATTACGCCAGGGATTGCCTTTTCTATAGTAAATTATTCAAAAAATAATTTTATACTGTCGCAAATTTTAATTACGCCAGGGATTGCCTTTTCTATAGTAAATTATTCAAAAAATAATTTTTTATTGTCGCAAATTTTAACTGCGCCAGGGATTGCCTTTTCTATAGTAAATTATTCAAAAAATAATTTTTTACCGTCGCAAATTTTAATTGCGCCAGGGATTGCCTTTTCTATAGTAAATTATTCAAAAAATAATTTTTTACTGTCGCAAATTTTAAGTGCGCCAGGGATTGCCTTTTCTATAGTAAATTTTGCCAAAAATAATTTTTTACTGTCGCAAATTTTAATTGCGCCAGGGATTGCCCTTTCTATAGTAAATTATTCAAAAAATAATTTTCAACTGTCGCAAATTGTAATTGCGCCAGGGATTGCCTTTTATATAGTAAATTATTCAAAAAATAATTTTATACTGTCGCAAATTTTAATTACGCCAGGGATTGCCTTTTCTATAGTAAATTATTCAAAAAATAATTTTCAACTGTCGCAAATTTTAATTACGCCAGGGATTGCCTTTTCTATAGTAAATTTTTCAAAAAATAATTTTTTACTATCGCAAGTTTTAATTACGCCAGGGATTGCCTTTTCTATAGTAAATTATTCAAAAAATAATTTTTTACTATCGCAAGTTTTAATTGCGCCAGGGATTGCCTTTTCTACAGTAAATTTTGCAAAAAATAATTTTTTACTGTCGCAAATTTTAATTGCGCCAGGGATTGCCTTTTCTATAGTAAACTTTTCAAAAAATAATTTTCTACTGTCGCAAATTTTAATTACGCCAGGGATTGCCTTTTCTATAGTAAATTATTCAAAAAATAATTTTTTACTCTCGCAAATTTCAATTTCGCCAGGTAAATTTTTCAAAAAATAATTTTCTACTGTCGCAAATTTTAATTACGCCAGGGATTGCCTTTTCTATAGTAAATTATTCAAAAAATAATTTTCTACTGTCGCAAATTTTAATTACGCCAGGGATGGCCTTTTCTATAGTAAATTATTCAAAAAATAATTTTCAACTGTCGCAAATTTTAAATATCCCAGGGATTGCTTTTTCTGTAGTAAATTTCTCACAAAATAATTTTTTACTGTCGCAAATTTTAAGTGCGGCAGGGATTGCCTTTTCTATAGTAAATTATTCAAAAAATAATTTTCTACTGTCGCAAATTTTAATTACGCCAGGGATTGCCTTTTCTATAGTAAATTTTTCAAAAAATAATTTTTTACTGTCGCAAATTTTAATTGCGCCAGGGATTGGCTTTTCTATAGTAAATTATTCAAAAAATAATTTTCAACTGTCGCAAATTTTAATTACGCCAGGGATTGCCTTTTCTATAGTAAATTTTTCAAAAATAATTTTTTACTATCGCAAGTTTTAATTACTCCAGGGATTGCCTTTTCTATAGTAAATTATTCAAAAAATAATTTTCTACTGTCGCAAATTTTAATTACGCCAGGGATTGCCTTTTCTATAGTAAATTTTTCAAAAAATAATTTTTTACTATCGCAAGTTTCAATTACGCCAGGGATTGCCTTTTCTATAGTAAATTATTCAAAAAATAATTTTTTACTGTCGCAAATTTTAATTGCGCCAGGGATTGCCTTTTCTATAGTAAACTTTTCAAAATATAATTTTCTACTGTCGCAAATTTTAATTGCGCCAGGGATTGCCTTTTCTATAGTAAATTATTCAAAAAATAATTTTCTACTGTCGCAAATTTTAATTACGCCAGGGATTGCCTTTTCTATAGTAAATTATTCAAAAAATAATTTTTTACTGTCGCAAATTTTAAGTGCGCCAGGGATTGCCTTTTCTATAGTAGATTATTCAAAAAATAATTTTCAACTGTCGCAAATTTTAATTGCGCCAGGGATTGCCTTTTCTATAGTAAATTATTCAAAAAATAATTTTTTACTGTCGCAAATTTTAATTGCGCCAGGGATTGCCTTTTCTATAGTAAATTATTCAAAAAATAATTTTATACTGTCGCAAATTTTAATTACGCCAGGGATTGCCTTTTCTATAGTAAATTATTCAAAAAATAATTTTTTACTGTCGCAAATGTTAATTACGCCAGGGATTGCCTTTTCTATAGTAAATTATTCAAAAAATAATTTTCTACTGTCGCAAATTTTAATTGCGCCAGGGATTGCCTTTTCTATAGTAAATTATTCAAAAAATAATTTTCTACTGTCGCAAATTTTAATTACGCCAGGGATTGCCTTTTCTATAGTAAATTATTCAAAAAATAATTTTCAACTGTCGCAAATTTTAAATATCCCAGGGATTGCCTTTTCTATAGTAAATTTCTCACAAAATAATTTTTTACTGTCGCAAATTTTAAGTGCGACAGGGATTGCCTTTTCTATAGTAAATTATTCAAAAAATAATTTTCTACTGTCGCAAATTTTAATTACGCCAGGGATTGCCTTTTCTATAGTAAATTTTGCAAAAAATAATTTTTTACAGTCGCAAATTTTAATTGCGCCAGGGATTGCCTTTTCTATTGTAAATTATTCAAAAAATAATTTTCAACTGTCGCAAATTTTAATTACGCCAGGGATTGCCTTTTCTATAGTAAATTTATCAAAAAATAATTTTTTACTATCGCAAGTTTTAATTACTCCAGGGATTGCCTTTTCTATAGTAAATTATTCAAAAAATAATTTTCTACTGTCGCAAATTTTAATTAGGCCAGGGATTGCCTTTTCTATAGTAAATTTTGCAAAAAATAATTTTTTACTGTCGCAAATTTTAATTGCGCCAGGGATTGCCTTTTCTATAGTAAATTATTCAAAAAATAATTTTCAACTGTCGCAAATTTTAATTACGCCAGGGATTGCCTTTTCTATAGTAAATTTTTCAAAAAATAATTTTTTACTATCGCAAGTTTTAATTACGCCAGGGATTGCCTTTTCTATAGTAAATTATTCAAAAAATAATTTTTTACTGTCGCAAATTTTAATTGCGCCAGGGATTGCCTTTTCTATAGTAAACTTTTCAAAAAATAATTTTCTATTGTCGCAAATTTTAATTGCGCCAGGGATTGGCATTTTTATAGTAAATTATTCAAAAAATAATTTTCTACTGTCGCAAATTTTAATTACGCCAGGGATTGCCTTTTCTATAGTAAATTATTCAAAAAATAATTTTTTACTGTCGCAAATTTTAAGTGCGCCAGGGATTGCCTTTTCTATAGTAAATTATTCAAAAAATAATTTTCAACTGTTGCAAATTTTAATTGCGCCAGGGATTGCCTTTTCTATAGTAAATTATTCAAAAAATAATTTTTTACTGTCGCAAATTTTAATTGCGCCAGGGATTGCCTTTTCTATAGTAAATTATTCAAAAAATAATTTTATACTGTCGCAAATTTTAATTACGCCAGGGATTGCCTTTTCTATAGTAAATTATTCAAAAAATAATTTTTTACTGTCGCAAATTTTAATTACTCCAGGGATTGCCTTTTCTATATCAAATTATTCAAAAAAAAATTTTCTACTGTCGCAAACTTTAATTGCGCCAGGGATTGCCTTTTCTATAGTAAATTATTCAAAAAATTATTTTCTACTGTCGCAAATTTTAATTACGCCAGGGATTGCCTTTTATATAGTAAATTATTCAAAAAATTATTTTTTTACTGTCGCAAATTTTAAGTGCACCAGGGATTGCCTTTTCTATAGTAAATTATTCAAAAAATAATTTTCAACTGTCGCAAATTTTAATTGCGCCAGGGATTGCCTTTTCTATAGTAAATTATTCAAAAAAGAATTTTTTACTGTCGCAAATTTTAATTGCGCCAGGGATTGCCTTTTCTATAGTAAATTATTCAAAAAATAATTTTTTACTGTCGCAAATTTTAATTGCGCCAGGGATTGCCTTTTCTATAGTAAATTATTCAAAAAATAATTTTCTACTGTCGCAAATTTTAGATATCCCAGGGATTGCCTTTTATATAGTAAATTATTCAAAAAATAATTTTCAACTGTCGCAAATTTTAAGTGCGCCAGGGATTGCCTTTTCTATAGTAAATTATTCAAAAAATAATTTTCTACTGTCGCAAATTTTAATTACGCCAGGGATTGCCTTTTCTATAGTAAATTATTCAAAAAATAATTTTTTACTGTCGCAAATTTTAATTGCGCCAGGGATTGCCTTTTCTATAGTAAACTTTTCAAAAAATAATTTTCTATTGTCGCAAATTTTAATTGCGCCAGGGATTGGCATTTTTATAGTAAATTATTCAAAAAATAATTTTCTACTGTCGCAAATTTTAATTACGCCAGGGATTGCCTTTTCTATAGTAAATTATTCAAAAAATAATTTTTTACTCTCGCAAATTTTAAGTGCGCCAGGGATTGCCTTTTCTATAGTAAATTATTCAAAAAATAATTTTCAACTGTTGCAAATTTTAATTGCGCCAGGGATTGCCTTTTCTATAGTAAATTATTCAAAAAATAATTTTTTACTGTCGCAAATTTTAATTGCGCCAGGGATTGCCTTTTCTATAGTAAATTATTCAAAAAATAATCTTATACTGTCGCAAATTTTAATTACGCCAGGGATTGCCTTTTCTATAGTAAATTATTCAAAAAATAATTTTTTACTGTCGCAAATTTTAATTACTCCAGGGATTGCCTTTTCTATAGTAAATTATTCAAAAAAAAATTTTCTACTGTCGCAAACTTTAATTGCGCCAGGGATTGCCTTTTCTATAGTAAATTATTCAAAAAATAATTTTCTACTGTCGCAAATTTTAATTACGCCAGGGATTGCCTTTTATATAGTAAATTATTCAAAAAATTATTTTTTTACTGTCGCAAATTTTAAGTGCGCCAGGGATTGCCTTTTCTATAGTAAATTATTCAAAAAATAATTTTCAACTGTCGCAAATTTTAATTGCGCCAGGGATTGCCTTTTCTATAGTAAATTATTCAAAAAATAATTTTTTACTGTCGCAAATTTTAATTGCGCCAGGGATTGCCTTTTCTATAGTAAATTATTCAAAAAAAAATTTTTTACTGTCGCAAATTTTAATTGCGCCAGGGATTGCCTTTTCTATAGTAAATTATTCAAAAAATAATTTTCTACTGTCGCAAATTTTAGATATCCCAGGGATTGCCTTTTATATAGTAAATTATTCAAAAAATAATTTTCAACTGTCGCAAATTTTAAGTGCGCCAGGGATTGCCTTTTCTATAGTAAATTATTCAAAAAATAATTTTCTACTGTCGCAAATTTTAATTACGCCAGGGATTGCCTTTTCTGTAGTAAATTATTCAAAAAATATTTTTTTACTGTCGCAAATTTTAATTGCGCCAGGGATTGCCTTTTCTATAGTAAATTATTCAAAAAATAATTTTCAACTGTCGCAAATTTTAATTACGCCAGGGATTGCCTTTTCTATAGTAAATTATTCAAAAAATAATTGTCTACAGTCGCAAATTTTAATTGCGCCAGGGATTGCCTTTTCTATAGTAAATTATTCAAAAAATAATTTTCAACTGTCGCAAATTTTAATTACGCCAGGGATTGCCTTTTCTATAGTAAATTTTTCAAAAAATAATTTTTTACTGTCGCAAATTTCAAATCCGCCAGGGATTGCCTTTTCTATAGAAAATTTCTCACAAAATAATTTTCTACTGTCGCAAATTTTAATTGCGCCAGGGATTGCCTTTTCTATAGTAAATTATTCAAAAAATAATTTTCAACTGTCGCAAATTTTAGTTACGCCAGGGATTGCCTTTTCTATAGTAAATTATTCAAAAAATAATTTTTTACTATTACGCCTTTTCTATAGAAAATTTTGCAAAAAATAATTTTCTACTGTCGCAAATTTAAAATATCCCAGGGATTGCCTTTTCTATAGTAAATTTCTCACAAAATAATTTTTTACTGTCGCAAATTTTAAGTGCGCCAGGGATTGCCTTTTCTATAGTAAATTATTCAAAAAATAATTTTCTACTGTCGCAAATTTTAATTACCCCAGGGATTGCCTTTTCTATAGTAAATTATTCAAAAAATAATTTTATACTGTCGCAAATTTTAATTACGCCAGGGATTGCCTTTCTATAGTAAATTTTTCAAAAAATAATTTTTTAATATCGCAAGTTTTAATTACGCCAGGGATTGCCTTTTCTATAGTAAATTATTCAAAAAATAATTTTCTACTGTCGCAAATTTTAAATATCCCAGGGATTGCCTTTTCTATAGTAAATTTCTCACAAAATAATTTTTTACTGTCGAAAGTTTTAATTACGCCAGGGATTGCCTTTTCTATAGTAAATTATTCAAAAAATAATTTTTTACTATCGCAAGTTTTAATTGCGCCAGGGATTGCCTTTACTACAGTAAATTATTCAAAAAATAATTTTCTACTGTCGCAAATTTTAATTACGCCAGGGATTGCCTTTTATATAGTAAATTATTCAAAAAATAATTTTTTACTGTCGCATATTTTAATTGCGCCAGGGATTGCCTTTTCTATAGTAAATTGTTCAAAAAATAATTTTGTACTGTCGCAAATTTTAATTACGCCAGGGATTGCCTTTTATATAGTAAATTTTTCAAAAATTAATTTTATACTGTCGCAAATTTTAAATACGCCAGGGATTGCCTTTTCTATAGTAATTATTCAAAAAATAATTTTCTACTGTCGCAAATTTTAATTACGCCAGGGATTGCCTTTTCTACAGTAAATTATTCAAAAAATAATTTTCTACTGTCGCAAATTTTAATTACGCCAGGGATTGCCTTTTCTATAGTAAATTATTCAAAAGTAATTTTTAACAGTCGCAAATTTTAATTACGCCAGGGATTGCCTTTTCTATAGTAAATTTTTCAAAAAATAATTTTCTACTGTCGCAAATTTTAAGTGCGCCAGGGTTGCCTTTTCTATTGTAAATTATTCAAAAAATAATTTTTTACTGTCGCAAATTTTAATTGCGCCAGAGATTGCCTTTTCTATAGTAAACTTTTCAAAAAATAATTTTCTACTGTCGCAAATTTTAATTGCGCCAGGGATTGCCTTTTCTATAGTAAATTATTCAAAAAATAATTTTCAACTGTCGCAAATTTTAATTGCGCCAGGGATTGCCTTTTCTATAGTAAATTATTCAAAAAATAATTTTCAACTGTCGCAAATTTTAATTACGCCAGGGATTGCCTTTTCTATAGTAAATTATTCAAAAAATAATTGTCTACTGTCGCAAATTTTAATTGCGCCAGGGATTGCTTTTTCTATAGTAAATTATTCAAAAAATAATTTTCAACTGTCGCAAATTTTAATTACGCCAGGGATTGCCTTTTCTATAGTAAATTTTTCAAAAAATAATTTTTTACTGTCGCAAATTTCAAATCCGCCAGGGATTGCCTTTTCTATAGAAAATTTCTCACAAAATAATTTTCTACTGTCGCAAATTTTAATTGCGCCAGGGATTGCCTTTTCTATAGTAAATTATTCAAAAAATAATTTTCAACTGTCGCAAATTTTAATTACGCCAGGGATTGCCTTTTCTATAGTAAATTATTCAAAAAATAATTTTTTACTATCGCAAGTTTTAATTACGCCAGGGATTGCCTTTTCTATAGTAAATTATTCAAAAAATAATTTTCTACTGTCGCAAATTTAAAATATCCCAGGGATTGCCTTTTCTATAGTAAATTTCTCACAAAATAATTTTTTACTGTCGCAAATTTTAAGTGCGCCAGGGATTGCCTTTTCTATAGTAAATTATTCAAAAAATAATTTTCTACTGTCGCAAATTTTAATTACCCCAGGGATTGCCTTTTCTATAGTAAATTATTCAAAAAATAATTTATACTGTCGCAAATTTTAATTACCCCAGGGATTGCCTTTTCTATAGTAAATTTTTCAAAAAATAATTTTTTAATATCGCAAGTTTTAATTATGCCAGGGATTGCCTTTTCTATAGTAAATTATTCAAAAAATAATTTTCTACTGTCGCAAATTTTAAATATCCCAGGGATTGCCTTTTCTATAGTAAATTTCTCACAAAATAATTTTTTACTGTCGCAAATTTTAATTACGCCAGGGATTGCCTTTTCTATAGTAAATTATTCAAAAAATAATTTTCAACTGTCGCAAATTTTAATTACGCCAGGGATTGCCTTTTCTATAGTAAATTATTCAAAAAATAATTTTTTACTATCGCAAGTTTTAATTGCGCCAGGGATTGCCTTTTCTATAGTAAATTATTCAAAAAATAATTTTCTACTGTCGCAAATTTTAATTACGCCAGGGATTGCCTTTTATATAGTAAATTATTCAAAAAATAATTTTTTACTGTCGCAAATTTTAATTGCGCCAGGGATTGCCTGTTCTATAGTAAAATATTCAAAAAATAATTTTCTACTTTCGCAAATTTTAATTACGCCAGGGATTGCCTTTTATTTAGTAAATTTTTCAAAAATTAATTTTATACTGTCGCAAATTTTAAATACGCCAGGGATTGCCTTTTTTATAGTAAATTATTCAAAAAATAATTTTCTACTGTCGCAAATTTTAATTACGCCAGGGATTGCCTTTTCTACAGTAAATTATTCAAAAAATAATTTTCCTACTGTCGCAAATTTTAATTACGCCAGGGATTGCCTTTTCTGTAGTAAATTATTCAAAAAATAATTTTCAACAGTCGCAAATTTTAATTACGCCAGGGATTGCCTTTTCTATAGTAAATTTTTCAAAAAATAATTTTCTTCTGTCGCAAATTTTAAGTGCGCCAGGGATTGCCTTTTCTATAGTAAATTATTCAAAAAAATAATTTTTTACTGTCGCAAATTTTAATTGCACCAGGGATTGCCTTTTCTATAGTAAACTTTTCAAAAAATAATTTTCTACTGTCGCAAATTTTTAATTGCGCCAGGGATTGCCTTTTCTACAGTAAATTATTCAAAAAATAATTTTCTACTGCCGCAAATTTTAATTACGCCAGGGATTGCCTTTTCTGTAGTAAATTATTCAAAAAATAATTTTCAACAGTCGCAAATTTTAATTACGCCAGGGATTGCCTTTTCTATAGTAAATTTTTCAAAAAATAATTTTCTACTGTCGCAAATTTTAAGTGCGCCAGGGATTGCCTTTTCTATAGTAAATTATTCAAAAAATAATTTTTTACTGTCGCAAATTTTAATTGCACCAGGGATTGCCTTTTCTATAGTAAACTTTTCAAAAAATAATTTTCTACTGTCGCAAATTTTAATTGCGCCAGGGATTTCCTATTCTATAGTAAATTATTCAAAAAATAATTTTCTACTGTCGCAAATTTTAATTACGCCAGAGATTGCCTTTTCTATAGTAAATTATTCAAAAAATAATTTTTTACTGTCGCAAATTTTAAGTGCGCCAGGGATTGCCTTTCTATAGTAAATTATTCAAAAAATAATTTTCAACTGTCGCAAATTTTAATTGCGCCAGGGATTGCCTTTTCTATAGTAAATTATTCAAAAAATAATTTTCTACTGTCGCAAATTTTAATTACGCCAGGGATTGCCTTTTCTATAGTAAATTATTCAAAAAATAATTTTCAACTGTCGCAAATTTTAATTACTCCAGGGATTGCCTTTTCTATAGTAAATTATTCAAAAAATAATTTTCTACTGTCGCAAATTTTAATTACGCCAGGGATTGCCTTTTATATAGTAAATTATTCAAAAAATAATTTTTTATTGTCGCAAATTTTAAATACGCCAGGGATTGCCTTTTCTATAGTAAATTATTCAAAAAATAATTTTCTACTGTCGCAAATTTTAATTACGCCAGGGATTGCCTTTTCTATAGTAAATTATTCAAAAAATAATTTTTTATTGTCGCAAATTTCAAATCCGCCAGGGATTGCCTTTTCTATACTAAATTATTCAAAAAATAATTTTTTACTATCGCAAGTTTTAATTGCGCCAGGGATTGCCTATTCTACAGTAAATTTTGCAAAAAATAATTTTTTACTGTCGCAAATTTCAATTACGCCAGGGATTGCCTTTTCTATAGTAAATTATTCAAAAAATAATTTTTTATTCTCGCAAATTTCAATTTCGCCAGGTAAATTTTTCAAAAAATAATTTTCTAATGTCGCAAATTTTAATTACGCCAGGGATTGCCTTTTCTATAGTAAATTATTCAAAAAATAATTTTCTACTGTCGCAAATTTTAATTACGCCAGGGATTGCCTTTTCTATAGTAAATTATTCAAAAAATAATTTTCAACTGTCGCAAATTTTAATTACGCCAGGGATTGCCTTTTCTATAGTAAATTTTTCAAAAAATAATTTTTTACTATCGCGAGTTTTAATTACGCCAGGTATTGCCTTTTCTATAGTAAATTATCCAAAAAATAATTCTCTACTGTCGCAAATTTTAATTACGCCAGGGATTGCCTTTTCTATAGTAAATTTTGCAAAAAATAATTTTTTACTGTCGCAGATTTTAATTGCGCCAGGGATTGCCTTTTCTATAGTAAATTATTCAAAAAATAATTTTCAACTGTCGCAAATTTTAATTACGCCAAGGATTGCCTTTTCTATAGTAAATTTTTCAAAAAATAATTTTTTACTATCGCAAGTTTTAATTACGCCAGGGATTGCCTTTTCTATAGTAAATTATTCAAAAAATAATTTTATACTGTCGCAAATTTTAAGTGCGCCAGGGATTGCCTTTTCTATAGTAAATTATTCAAAAAATAATTTTCTACTGTCGCAAATTTTAATTACGCCAGGGATTGCCTTTTCTATAGTAAATTTTGCAAAAAATAATTTTTTACTGTCGCAAATTTTAATTCCGCCAGGGATTGCCTTTTCTATAGTAAATTATTCAAAAAATAATTTTCAACTGTCGCAAATTTTAATTACGCCAGGGATTGCCTTTTCTATAGTAAATTTTTCAAAAAATAATTTTTTACTATCGCAAGTTTTAATTACGCCAGGGATTGCCTTTTCTATAGTAAATTATTCAAAAAATAATTTTCTACTGTCGCAAATTTTAATTACGCCAGGGATTGCCTTTTCTATAGTAAATTTTGCAAAAAATAATTTTTTTATTGTCGCAAATTTTAATTGCGCCAGGGATTGCCTTTTCTATAGTAAATTATTCAAAAAATAATTTTCAACTGTCGCAAATTTTAATTACGCCAGGGATTGCCTTTTCTATAGTAAATTTTTCAAAAAATAATTTTTTACTATCGCAAGTTTTAATTACGCCAGGGATTGCCTTTTCTATAGTAAATTATTCAAAAAATAACTTTTTACTGTCGATAATTTTTTACTGTCGCAAATTTTAATTGCGCCAGGGATTGCCTTTTCTATAGTAAACTTTTCAAAAAATAATTTTCTACTGTCGCCAATTTTAATTGCGCCAGGGATTGCCTTTTCTATAGTAAATTATTCAAAAAATAATTTTCTACTGTCGCAAATTTTAATTACGCCAGGGATTGCCTTTTCTATAGTAAATTATTCAAAAAATAATTTTTTACTGTCGCAAATTTTAAGTGCGCCAGGGATTGCCTTTTCTATAGTAAATTATTCAAAAAATTATTTTCAACTGTCGCAAATTTTAATTGCGCCAGGGATTGCCTTTTCTATAGTAAATTATTCAAAAAATAATTTTTTATTGTCGCAAATTTTAATTGCGCCAGGGATTGCCTCTTCTATAGTAAATTATTCAAAAAATAATTTTCTACTGTCGCAAATTTTAATTACGCCAGGGATTGCCTTTTCTATAGTAAATTATTCAAAAAATAATTTTCAACTGCCGCAAATTTTAATTGCGCCAGGGATTGCCTTTTGTATAGTAAATTATTCAAAAAATAATTTTCTACTGTCGCAAATTTTAATTACGCCAGGGGATTGCCTTTTCTATAGTAAATTATTCAAAAAATAATTTTCAACTGTCGCAAATTTTAATTGCGCCAGTCATTGCCTTTTTATAGTAAATTATTCAAAAAGTAATTTTTTACTCTCGCAAATTTCAATTACGCCAGGGATTGCCTTTTCTATAGTAAATTATTCAAAAAATAATTTTTTACTGTCGCAAATTTAAAATCCGCCAGGGATTGCCTTTTCTATAGTAAATTATTCAAAAAATAATTTTTTACTCTCGAAAATTTCAATTTCGCCAGGTAAATTTTTCAAAAAATAATTTTCTACTGTCGCAAATTTTAATTACGCCAGGGATTGCCTTTTCTATAGTAAAATATTCAAAAAATAATTTTCTACTGTCGCAAATTTTAATTACGCCAGGGATTGCCTTTTCTATAGTAAATTATTCAAAAAAATAATTTTCAACTGTCGCAAATGTTAATTACGCCAGGGATTGCCTTTTCTATAGTAAATTATTCAAAGAATAATTTTATACTGTCGCAAATTTTAAGTGCGCCAGGGATTGCCTTTTCTATAGTAAATTATTCAAAAAATAATTTTCTACTGTCGCAAATTTTAATTGCGCCAGGGATTGCCTTTTCTATAGTAAATTATTCAAAAAATAATTTTCAACTGTCGCAAATTTTAATTACGCCAGGGATTGCATTTTCTATAGTAAATTTTACAAAAAATAATTTTTTACTGTCGCAAATTTTAATTGCGCCAGGGATTGCCTTTTCTATGGTAAATTATTCAAAAAATAATTTTCAACTGTCGCAAATTTTAATTACGCCAGGGATTGCCTTTTCTATAGCAAATTTTTCAAAAAGTAATTTTTTACTATCGCAAGTTTTAATTACGCCAGGGATTGCCTTTTCTATAGTAAATTATTCAAAAAATAATTTTTTACTGTCGCAAATTTTAATTGCGCCAGGGATTGCCTTTTCTATAGTAAACTTTTCAAAAAATAATTTTCTACTGTCGCAAATTTTAATTGCGCCATGGATTGCCTTTTCTATAGTAAATTATTCAAAAAATAATTTTCAACTGTCGCAAATTTTAATTACGCCAGGGATTGCCTTTTCTATAGTAAATTTTTCAAAAAATAATTTTTTACTATCGCAAGTTTTAATTACGCCAGGGATTGCCTTTTCTATAGTAAATTATTCAAAAAATAATTTTCTACTGTCGCAAATTTAAAATATCCCAGGGATTGCCTTTTCTATAGTAAATTTCTCACAAAATAATTTTTTACTGTCGCAAATTTTAAGTGCGCCAGGGATTCCCTTTTCTATAGTAAATTATTCAAAAAATAATTTTCTACTGTCGCAAATTTTAATTACCCCAGGGATTGCCTTTTCTATAGTAAATTATTCAAAAAATAATTTTTTACTGTCGCAAATTTTAATTACGCCAGGGATTGCCTTTTCTATAGTAAATTTTTCAAAAACTAATTTTTTAATATCGCAAGTTTTAATTACGCCAGGGATTGCTTTTCTATAGTAAATTATTCAAAAAATAATTTTCTACTGTCGCAAATTTTAAATATCCCAGGGATTGCCTTTTCTATAGTAAATTTCTCACAAAATAATTTTTTACTGTCGCAAATTTTAATTACGCCAGGGATTGCCTTTTCTATAGTAAATTATTCAAAAAATAATTTTCAACTGTCGCAAATGTTAATTACGCAGGGATTGCCTTTTCTATAGTAAATTATTCAAAAAATAATTTTATACTGTCGCAAATTTTAAGTGCGCCAGGGATTGCCTTTTCTATAGTAAATTATTCAAAAAATAATTTTCTACTGTCGCAAATTTTAATTACGCCAGGGATTGCCTTTTCTATAGTAAATTTTGCAAAAAATAATTTTTTACTGTCGCAAATTTTAATTGCGCCAGGGATTGCCTTTTCTATAGTAAATTATTCAAAAAATAATTTTCAACTGTCGCAAATTTTAATTACGCCAGGGATTGCCTTTTCTATAGTAAATTTTACAAAAAATAATTTTTTACTGTCGCAAATTTTAATTGCGCCAGGGATTGCCTTTTCTATGGTAAATTATTCAAAAAATAATTCTCAACTGTCGCAAATTTTAATTACGCCAGGGATTGCCTTTTCTATAGCAAATTTTTCAAAAAGTAATTTTTTACTATCGCAAGTTTTAATTACGCCAGGGATTGCCTTTTCTATAGTAAATTATACAAAAAATAATTTTTTACTGTCGCAAATTTTAATTGCGCCAGGGATTGCCTTTTCTATAGTAAATTTTACAAAAAATAATTTTTTACTGTCGCAAATTTTAATTGCGCCAGGGATTGCCTTTTCTATGGTAAATTATTCAAAAAATAATTTTCAACTGTCGCAAATTTTAATTACGCCAGGGATTGCCTTTTCTATAGCAAATTTTTCAAAAAGTAATTTTTTACTATCGCAAGTTTTAATTACGCCAGGGATTGCCTTTTCTATAGTAAATTATACAAAAAATAATTTTTTACTGTCGCAAATTTTAATTGCGCCAGGGATTGCCTTTTCTATAGTAAACTTTACAAAAAATAATTTTCTACTGTCGCAAATTTTAATTGCGCCAGGGATTGCCTTTTCTATAGTAAATTATTCAAAAAATAATTTTCAACTGTCGCAAATTTTAATTACGCCAGGGATTGCCTTTTCTATAGTAAATTATACAAAAAATAATTTTTTGCTGTCGCAAATTTTAATTGCGCCAGGGATTGCCTTTTCTATAGTAAACTTTTCAAAAAATAATTTTTTACTGTCGCAAATTTTAATTGCGCCAGGGATTGCCTTTTCTATAGTAAATTATTCAAAAAATAATTTTCAACTGTCGCAAATTTTAATTACGCCAGGGATTGCCTTTTCTATAGTAAATTTTTCAAAAAATAATTTTTTACTATCGCAAGTTTTAATTACGCCAGGGATTGCCTTTTCTATAGTAAATTATTCAAAAAATAATTTTCTACTGTCGCAAATTTAAAATATCCCAGGGATTGCCTTTTCTATAGTAAATTTCTCACAAAATAATTTTTTACTGTCGCAAATTTTAAGTGCGCCAGGAATTCCCTTTTCTATAGTAAATTATTCAAAAAATAATTTTCTACTGTCGCAAATTTTAATTACCCCAGGGATTGCCTTTTCTATAGTAAATTATTCAAAAAATAATTTTTTACTGTCGCAAAATTTAATTACGCCAGGGATTGCCTTTTCTATAGTAAATTTTTCAAAAAATAATTTTCAACTGTCGCAAATTTTAATTGCGCCAGGGATTGCCTTTTCTATAGTAAATTATTCAAAAAATAATTTTCAACTGTCGCAAATTTTAATTACGCCAGGGATTGCCTTTTCTATAGTAAATTTTTCAAAAAATAATTTTTTACCGTCGCAAATTTCAAATCCGCCAGGGATTGCCTTTTCTATAGAAAATTTCTCACAAAATAATTTTCTACTGTCGCAAATTTTAATTGCGCCAGGGATTGCCTTATCTATAGTAAATTATTCAAAAAATAATTTTCAACTGTCGCAAATTTTAATTACGCCAGGGATTGCCTTTTCTATAGTAAATTATTCAAAAAATAATTTTTTACTATCGCAAGTTTTAATTACGCCAGGGATTGCCTTTTCTATAGTAAATTATTCAAAAAATAATTTTCTACTGTCGCAAATTTAAAATATCCCAGGGGTTGCCTTTTCTATAGTAAATTTCTCACAAAATAATTTTTTACTGTCGCAAATTTTAAGTGCGCCAGGGATTGCCTTTTCTATAGTAAATTATTCAAAAAATAATTTTCTACTGTCGCAAATTTTAATTACCCCAGGGATTGCCTTTTCTATAGTAAATTATTCAAAAAATAATTTTTTACTGTCGCAAATTTTAATTACGCCAGGGATTGCCTTTTCTATAGTAAATTTTTCAAAAAATAATTTTTTAATATCGCAAGTTTTAATTACGCCAGGGATTGCCTTTTCTATAGTAAATTATTCAAAAAATAATTTTCTACTGTCGCAAATTTTAAAAATCCCATGGATTGACTTTTCTATAGTAAATTATTCAAAAAATAATTTTCAACTGTCGCAAATTTTAATTACGCCAGGGATTGCCTTTTCTATAGTAAATTTTGCAAAAAATAATTTTTTACTGTCGCAAATTTTAATTGCGCCAGGGATTGCCTTTTCTATAGTAAATTATTCAAAAAATAATTTTCAACTGTCGCAAATTTTAATTACGCCAGGGATTGCCTTTTCTATAGTAAATTTTACAAAAAATAATTTTTTACTGTCGCAAATTTTAATTGCGCCAGGGATTGCCTTTTCTATGGTAAATTATTCAAAAAATAATTTTCAACTGTCGCAAATTTTAATTACGCCAGGGATTGCCTTTTCTATAGCAAATTTTTCAAAAAGTAATTTTTTACTATCGCAAGTTTTAATTACGCCAGGGATTGCCTTTTCTATAGTAAATTATACAAAAAATAATTTTTTACTGTCGCAAATTTTAATTGCGCCAGGGATTGCCTTTTCTATAGTAAACTTTTCAAAAAATAATTTTCTACTGTCGCAAATTTTAATTGCGCCAGGGATTGCCTTTTCTATAGTAAATTATTCAAAAAATAATTTTCAACTGTCGCAAATTTTAATTACGCCAGGGATTGCCTTTTCTATAGTAAATTTTTCAAAAAATAATTTTTTACTATCGCAAGTTTTAATTACGCCAGGGATTGCCTTTTCTATAGTAAATTATTCAAAAAATAATTTTCTACTGTCGCAAATTTAAAATATCCCAGGGATTGCCTTTTCTATAGTAAATTTCTCACAAAATAATTTTTTACTGTCGCAAATTTTAATTACGCCAGGGATTGCCTTTTCTATAGTAAATTATTCAAAAAATAATTTTCAACTGTCGCAAATTTTAATTACGCCAGGGATTGCCTTTTCTATAGTAAATTATTCAAAAAATAATTTTCAACTGTCGCAAATGTTAATTACGCCAGGGATTGCCTTTTCTATAGTAAATTATTCAAAAAATAATTTTATACTGTCGCAAATTTTAAGTGCGCCAGGGATTGCCTTTTCTATAGTAAATTATTCAAAAAATAATTTTCTACTGTCGCAAATTTTAATTACGCCAGGGATTGCCTTTTCTATAGTAAATTTTGCAAAAAATAATTTTTTACTGTCGCAAATTTTAATTGCGCCAGGGATTGCCTTTTCTATAGTAAATTATTCAAAAAATAATTTTCAACTGTCGCAAATTTTAATTACGCCAGGGATTGCCTTTTCTATAGTAAATTTTACAAAAAATAATTTTTTACTGTCGCAAATTTTAATTGCGCCAGGGATTGCCTTTTCTATGGTAAATTATTCAAAAAATAATTTTCAACTGTCGCAAATTTTAATTACGCCAGGGATTGCCTTTTCTATAGCAAATTTTTCAAAAAGTAATTTTTTACTATCGCAAGTTTTAATTACGCCAGGGATTGCCTTTTCTATAGTAAATTATACAAAAAATAATTTTTTACTGTCGCAAATTTTAATTGCGCCAGGGATTGCCTTTTCTATAGTAAATTTTACAAAAAATAATTTTTTACTGTCGCAAATTTTAATTGCGCCAGGGATTGCCTTTTCTATGGTAAATTATTCAAAAAATAATTTTCAACTGTCGCAAATTTTAATTACGCCAGGGATTGCCTTTTCTATAGCAAATTTTTCAAAAAGTAATTTTTTACTATCGCAAGTTTTAATTACGCCAGGGATTGCCTTTTCTATAGTAAATTATACAAAAAATAATTTTTTACTGTCGCAAATTTTAATTGCGCCAGGGATTGCCTTTTCTATAGTAAACTTTACAAAAAATAATTTTCTACTGTCGCAAATTTTAATTGCGCCAGGGATTGCCTTTTCTATAGTAAATTATTCAAAAAATAATTTTCAACTGTCGCAAATTTTAATTACGCCAGGGATTGCCTTTTCTATAGTAAATTATACAAAAAATAATTTTTTGCTGTCGCAAATTTTAATTGCGCCAGGGATTGCCTTTTCTATAGTAAACTTTTCAAAAAATAATTTTTTACTGTCGCAAATTTTAATTGCGCCAGGGATTGCCTTTTCTATAGTAAATTATTCAAAAAATAATTTTCAACTGTCGCAAATTTTAATTACGCCAGGGATTGCCTTTTCTATAGTAAATTTTTCAAAAAATAATTTTTTACTATCGCAAGTTTTAATTACGCCAGGGATTGCCTTTTCTATAGTAAATTATTCAAAAAATAATTTTCTACTGTCGCAAATTTAAAATATCCCAGGGATTGCCTTTTCTATAGTAAATTTCTCACAAAATAATTTTTTACTGTCGCAAATTTTAAGTGCGCCAGGAATTCCCTTTTCTATAGTAAATTATTCAAAAAATAATTTTCTACTGTCGCAAATTTTAATTACCCCAGGGATTGCCTTTTCTATAGTAAATTATTCAAAAAATAATTTTTTACTGTCGCAAAATTTAATTACGCCAGGGATTGCCTTTTCTATAGTAAATTTTTCAAAAAATAATTTTCAACTGTCGCAAATTTTAATTGCGCCAGGGATTGCCTTTTCTATAGTAAATTATTCAAAAAATAATTTTCAACTGTCGCAAATTTTAATTGCGCCAGGGATTGCCTTTTCTATAGTAAATTATTCAAAAAATAATTTTCAACTGTCGCAAATTTTAATTGCGCCAGGGATTGCCTTTTCTATGGTAAATTATTCAAAAAATAATTTTCAACTGTCGCAAATTTTAATTACGCCAGGGATTGCCTTTTCTATAGCAAATTTTTCAAAAAGTAATTTTTTACTATCGCAAGTTTTAATTACGCCAGGGATTGCCTTTTCTATAGTAAATTATACAAAAAATAATTTTTTACTGTCGCAAATTTTAATTGCGCCAGGGATTGCCTTTTCTATAGTAAATTTTACAAAAAATAATTTTTTACTGTCGCAAATTTTAATTGCGCCAGGGATTGCCTTTTCTATGGTAAATTATACAAAAAATAATTTTCAACTCTCGCAAATTTTAATTACGCCAGGGATTGCCTTTTCTATAGCAAATTTTTCAAAAAGTAATTTTTTACTATCGCAAGTTTTAATTACGCCAGGGATTGCCTTTTCTATAGTAAATTATACAAAAAATAATTTTTTACTGTCGCAAATTTTAATTGCGCCAGGGATTGCCTTTTCTATAGTAAACTTTACAAAAAATAATTTTCTACTGTCGCAAATTTTAATTGCGCCAGGGATTGCCTTTTCTATAGTAAATTATTCAAAAAATAATTTTCAACTGTCGCAAATTTTAATTACGCCAGGGATTGCCTTTTCTATAGTAAATTATACAAAAAATAATTTTTTGCTGTCGCAAATTTTAATTGCGCCAGGGATTGCCTTTTCTATAGTAAACTTTTCAAAAAATAATTTTTTACTGTCGCAAATTTTAATTGCGCCAGGGATTGCCTTTTCTATAGTAAATTATTCAAAAAATAATTTTCAACTGTCGCAAATTTTAATTACGCCAGGGATTGCCTTTTCTATAGTAAATTTTTCAAAAAATAATTTTTTACTATCGCAAGTTTTAATTACGCCAGGGATTGCCTTTTCTATAGTAAATTATTCAAAAAATAATTTTCTACTGTCGCAAATTTAAAATATCCCAGGGATTGCCTTTTCTATAGTAAATTTCTCACAAAATAATTTTTTACTGTCGCAAATTTTAAGTGCGCCAGGAATTCCCTTTTCTATAGTAAATTATTCAAAAAATAATTTTCTACTGTCGCAAATTTTAATTACCCCAGGGATTGCCTTTTCTATAGTAAATTATTCAAAAAATAATTTTTTACTGTCGCAAAATTTAATTACGCCAGGGATTGCCTTTTCTATAGTAAATTTCTCACAAAATAATTTTCTACTGTCGCAAATTTTAAGTGCGCCAGGGATTGCCTTTTCTATAGTAAATTATTCAAAAAATAATTTTCAACTGTCGCAAATTTTAATTACGCCAGGGATTGCCTTTTCTATAGCAAATTTTTCAAAAAGTAATTTTTTACTATCCCAAGTTTTAATTACGCCAGGGATTGCCTTTTCTATAGTAAATTATACAAAAAATAATTTTTTACTGTCGCAAATTTTAATTGCGCCAGGGATTGCCTTTTCTATAGTAAACTTTACAAAAAATAATTTTCTACTGTCGCAAATTTTAATTGCGCCAGGGATTGCCTTTTCTATAGTAAATTATTCAAAAAATAATTTTCAACTGTCGCAAATTTTAATTACGCCAGGGATTGCCTTTTCTATAGTAAATTATACAAAAAATAATTTTTTGCTGTCGCAAATTTTAATTGCGCCAGGGATTGCCTTTTCTATAGTAAACTTTTCAAAAAATAATTTTTTACTGTCGCAAATTTTAATTACCCCAGGGATTGCCTTTTCTATAGTAAATTATTCAAAAAATAATTTTTTACTGTCGCAAAATTTAATTACGCCAGGGATTGCCTTTTCTATAGTAAATTTTTCAAAAAATAATTTTCAACTGTCGCAAATTTTAATTGCGCCAGGGATTGCCTTTTCTATAGTAAATTATTCAAAAAATAATTTTCAACTGTCGCAAATTTTAATTACGCCAGGGATTGCCTTTTCTATAGTAAATTTTTCAAAAAATAATTTTTTACTGTCGCAAATTTTAATTACGCCAGGGATTGCCTTTTCTATAGTAAATTATTCAAAAAATAATTTTTTACTATCGCAAGTTTTAATTACGCCAGGGATTGCCTTTTCTATAGTAAATTATTCAAAAAATAATTTTCTACTGTCGCAAATTTAAAATATCCCAGGGGTTGCCTTTTCTATAGTAAATTTCTCACAAAATAATTTTCTACTGTCGCAAATTTTAAGTGCGCCAGGGATTGCCTTTTCTATAGTAAATTATTCAAAAAATAATTTTCAACTGTCGCAAATTTTAATTACGCCAGGGATTGCCTTTTCTATAGTAAATTATTCAAAAAATAATTTTTTACTATCGCAAGTTTTAATTACGCCAGGGATTGCCTTTTCTATAGTAAATTATTCAAAAAATAATTTTCTACTGTCGCAAATTTAAAATATCCCAGGGGTTGCCTTTTCTATAGTAAATTTCTCACAAAATAATTTTTTACTGTCGCAAATTTTAAGTGCGCCAGGGATTGCCTTTTCTATAGTAAACTTTTCAAAAAGTAATTTTTTACTATCGCAAGTTTTAATTACCCCAGGGATTGCCTTTTCTATAGTAAATTATTCAAAAAATAATTTTTTACTATCGCAAGTTTTAATTACGCCAGGGATTGCCTTTTCTATAGTAAATTATTCAAAAAATAATTTTCTACTGTCGCAAATTTAAAATATCCCAGGGATTGCCTTTTCTATAGTAAATTTCTCACAAAATAATTTTTTACTGTCGCAAATTTTAAGTGCGCCAGGAATTCCCTTTTCTATAGTAAATTATTCAAAAAATAATTTTCTACTGTCGCAAATTTTAATTACCCCAGGGATTGCCTTTTCTATAGTAAATTATTCAAAAAATAATTTTTTACTGTCGCAAAATTTAATTACGCCAGGGATTGCCTTTTCTATAGTAAATTTTTCAAAAAATAATTTTCAACTGTCGCAAATTTTAATTGCGCCAGGGATTGCCTTTTCTATAGTAAATTATTCAAAAAATAATTTTCAACTGTCGCAAATTTTAATTGCGCCAGGGATTGCCTTTTCTATAGTAAATTATTCAAAAAATAATTTTCAACTGTCGCAAATTTTAATTGCGCCAGGGATTGCCTTTTCTATGGTAAATTATTCAAAAAATAATTTTCAACTGTCGCAAATTTTAATTACGCCAGGGATTGCCTTTTCTATAGCAAATTTTTCAAAAAGTAATTTTTTACTATCGCAAGTTTTAATTACGCCAGGGATTGCCTTTTCTATAATAAATTATACAAAAAATAATTTTTTACTGTCGCAAATTTTAATTGCGCCAGGGATTGCCTTTTCTATAGTAAATTTTACAAAAAATAATTTTTTACTGTCGCAAATTTTAATTGCGCCAGGGATTGCCTTTTCTATGGTAAATTATACAAAAAATAATTTTCAACTGTCGCAAATTTTAATTACGCCAGGGATTGCCTTTTCTATAGCAAATTTTTCAAAAAGTAATTTTTTACTATCGCAAGTTTTAATTACGCCAGGGATTGCCTTTTCTATAGTAAATTATACAAAAAATAATTTTTTACTGTCGCAAATTTTAATTGCGCCAGGGATTGCCTTTTCTATAGTAAACTTTACAAAAAATAATTTTCTACTGTCGCAAATTTTAATTGCGCCAGGGATTGCCTTTTCTATAGTAAATTATTCAAAAAATAATTTTCAACTGTCGCAAATTTTAATTACGCCAGGGATTGCCTTTTCTATAGTAAATTATACAAAAAATAATTTTTTGCTGTCGCAAATTTTAATTGCGCCAGGGATTGCCTTTTCTATAGTAAACTTTTCAAAAAATAATTTTTTACTGTCGCAAATTTTAATTGCGCCAGGGATTGCCTTTTCTATAGTAAATTATTCAAAAAATAATTTTCAACTGTCGCAAATTTTAATTACGCCAGGGATTGCCTTTTCTATAGTAAATTTTTCAAAAAATAATTTTTTACTATCGCAAGTTTTAATTACGCCAGGGATTGCCTTTTCTATAGTAAATTATTCAAAAAATAATTTTCTACTGTCGCAAATTTAAAATATCCCAGGGATTGCCTTTTCTATAGTAAATTTCTCACAAAATAATTTTTTACTGTCGCAAATTTTAAGTGCGCCAGGAATTCCCTTTTCTATAGTAAATTATTCAAAAAATAATTTTCTACTGTCGCAAATTTTAATTACCCCAGGGATTGCCTTTTCTATAGTAAATTATTCAAAAAATAATTTTTTACTGTCGCAAAATTTAATTACGCCAGGGATTGCCTTTTCTATAGTAAATTTCTCACAAAATAATTTTCTACTGTCGCAAATTTTAAGTGCGCCAGGGATTGCCTTTTCTATAGTAAATTATTCAAAAAATAATTTTCAACTGTCGCAAATTTTAATTACGCCAGGGATTGCCTTTTCTATAGCAAATTTTTCAAAAAGTAATTTTTTACTATCGCAAGTTTTAATTACGCCAGGGATTGCCTTTTCTATAGTAAATTATACAAAAAATAATTTTTTACTGTCGCAAATTTTAATTGCGCCAGGGATTGCCTTTTCTATAGTAAACTTTACAAAAAATAATTTTCTACTGTCGCAAATTTTAATTGCGCCAGGGATTGCCTTTTCTATAGTAAATTATTCAAAAAATAATTTTCAACTGTCGCAAATTTTAATTACGCCAGGGATTGCCTTTTCTATAGTAAATTATACAAAAAATAATTTTTTGCTGTCGCAAATTTTAATTGCGCCAGGGATTGCCTTTTCTATAGTAAACTTTTCAAAAAATAATTTTTTACTGTCGCAAATTTTAATTACCCCAGGGATTGCCTTTTCTATAGTAAATTATTCAAAAAATAATTTTTTACTGTCGCAAAATTTAATTACGCCAGGGATTGCCTTTTCTATAGTAAATTTTTCAAAAAATAATTTTCAACTGTCGCAAATTTTAATTGCGCCAGGGATTGCCTTTTCTATAGTAAATTATTCAAAAAATAATTTTCAACTGTCGCAAATTTTAATTACGCCAGGGATTGCCTTTTCTATAGTAAATTTTTCAAAAAATAATTTTTTACTGTCGCAAATTTTAATTACGCCAGGGATTGCCTTTTCTATAGTAAATTATTCAAAAAATAATTTTTTACTATCGCAAGTTTTAATTACGCCAGGGATTGCCTTTTCTATAGTAAATTATTCAAAAAATAATTTTCTACTGTCGCAAATTTAAAATATCCCAGGGGTTGCCTTTTCTATAGTAAATTTCTCACAAAATAATTTTCTACTGTCGCAAATTTTAAGTGCGCCAGGGATTGCCTTTTCTATAGTAAATTATTCAAAAAATAATTTTCAACTGTCGCAAATTTTAATTACGCCAGGGATTGCCTTTTCTATAGTAAATTATTCAAAAAATAATTTTTTACTATCGCAAGTTTTAATTACGCCAGGGATTGCCTTTTCTATAGTAAATTATTCAAAAAATAATTTTCTACTGTCGCAAATTTAAAATATCCCAGGGGTTGCCTTTTCTATAGTAAATTTCTCACAAAATAATTTTTTACTGTCGCAAATTTTAAGTGCGCCAGGGATTGCCTTTTCTATAGTAAACTTTTCAAAAAGTAATTTTTTACTATCGCAAGTTTTAATTACCCCAGGGATTGCCTTTTCTATAGTAAATTATTCAAAAAATAATTTTTTACTATCGCAAGTTTTAATTACGCCAGGGATTGCCTTTTCTATAGTAAATTATTCAAAAAATAATTTTCTACTGTCGCAAATTTAAAATATCCCAGGGATTGCCTTTTCTATAGTAAATTTCTCACAAAATAATTTTTTACTGTCGCAAATTTTAAGTGCGCCAGGAATTCCCTTTTCTATAGTAAATTATTCAAAAAATAATTTTCTACTGTCGCAAATTTTAATTACCCCAGGGATTGCCTTTTCTATAGTAAATTATTCAAAAAATAATTTTTTACTGTCGCAAAATTTAATTACGCCAGGGATTGCCTTTTCTATAGTAAATTTTTCAAAAAATAATTTTCAACTGTCGCAAATTTTAATTGCGCCAGGGATTGCCTTTTCTATAGTAAATTATTCAAAAAATAATTTTCAACTGTCGCAAATTTTAATTGCGCCAGGGATTGCCTTTTCTATAGTAAATTATTCAAAAAATAATTTTCAACTGTCGCAAATTTTAATTGCGCCAGGGATTGCCTTTTCTATGGTAAATTATTCAAAAAATAATTTTCAACTGTCGCAAATTTTAATTACGCCAGGGATTGCCTTTTCTATAGCAAATTTTTCAAAAAGTAATTTTTTACTATCGCAAGTTTTAATTACGCCAGGGATTGCCTTTTCTATAGTAAATTATACAAAAAATAATTTTTTACTGTCGCAAATTTTAATTGCGCCAGGGATTGCCTTTTCTATAGTAAATTTTACAAAAAATAATTTTTTACTGTCGCAAATTTTAATTGCGCCAGGGATTGCCTTTTCTATGGTAAATTATACAAAAAATAATTTTCAACTGTCGCAAATTTTAATTACGCCAGGGATTGCCTTTTCTATAGCAAATTTTTCAAAAAGTAATTTTTTACTATCGCAAGTTTTAATTACGCCAGGGATTGCCTTTTCTATAGTAAATTATACAAAAAATAATTTTTTACTGTCGCAAATTTTAATTGCGCCAGGGATTGCCTTTTCTATAGTAAACTTTACAAAAAATAATTTTCTACTGTCGCAAATTTTAATTGCGCCAGGGATTGCCTTTTCTATAGTAAATTATTCAAAAAATAATTTTCAACTGTCGCAAATTTTAATTACGCCAGGGATTGCCTTTTCTATAGTAAATTATACAAAAAATAATTTTTTGCTGTCGCAAATTTTAATTGCGCCAGGGATTGCCTTTTCTATAGTAAACTTTTCAAAAAATAATTTTTTACTGTCGCAAATTTTAATTGCGCCAGGGATTGCCTTTTCTATAGTAAATTATTCAAAAAATAATTTTCAACTGTCGCAAATTTTAATTACGCCAGGGATTGCCTTTTCTATAGTAAATTTTTCAAAAAATAATTTTTTACTATCGCAAGTTTTAATTACGCCAGGGATTGCCTTTTCTATAGTAAATTATTCAAAAAATAATTTTCTACTGTCGCAAATTTAAAATATCCCAGGGATTGCCTTTTCTATAGTAAATTTCTCACAAAATAATTTTTTACTGTCGCAAATTTTAAGTGCGCCAGGAATTCCCTTTTCTATAGTAAATTATTCAAAAAATAATTTTCTACTGTCGCAAATTTTAATTACCCCAGGGATTGCCTTTTCTATAGTAAATTATTCAAAAAATAATTTTTTACTGTCGCAAAATTTAATTACGCCAGGGATTGCCTTTTCTATAGTAAATTTCTCACAAAATAATTTTCTACTGTCGCAAATTTTAAGTGCGCCAGGGATTGCCTTTTCTATAGTAAATTATTCAAAAAATAATTTTCAACTGTCGCAAATTTTAATTACGCCAGGGATTGCCTTTTCTATAGCAAATTTTTCAAAAGTAATTTTTTACTATCGCAAGTTTTAATTACGCCAGGGATTGCCTTTTCTATAGTAAATTATACAAAAAATAATTTTTTACTGTCGCAAATTTTAATTGCGCCAGGGATTGCCTTTTCTATAGTAAACTTTACAAAAAATAATTTTCTACTGTCGCAAATTTTAATTGCGCCAGGGATTGCCTTTTCTATAGTAAATTATTCAAAAAATATTTCAACTGTCGCAAATTTTAATTACGCCAGGGATTGCCTTTTCTATAGTAAATTATACAAAAAATAATTTTTTGCTGTCGCAAATTTTAATTGCGCCAGGGATTGCCTTTTCTATAGTAAACTTTTCAAAAAATAATTTTTTACTGTCGCAAATTTTAATTGCGCCAGGGATTGCCTTTTCTATAGTAAATTATTCAAAAAATAATTTTTTACTATCGCAAGTTTTAATTACGCCAGGGATTGCCTTTTCTATAGTAAATTATTCAAAAAATAATTTTCTACTGTCGCAAATTTTAATTGCGCCAGGGATTGCCTTTTCTATAGTAAACTTTTCAAAAAATAATTTTTTACTGTCGCAAATTTTAATTGCGCCAGGGATTGCCTTTTCTATAGTAAATTATTCAAAAAATAATTTTTTACTATCGCAAGTTTTAATTACGCCAGGGATTGCCTTTTCTATAGTAAATTATTCAAAAAATAATTTTCTACTGTCGCAAATTTTAATTGCGCCAGGGATTGCCTTTTCTATAGTAAACTTTTCAAAAAATAATTTTTTACTGTCGCAAATTTTAATTACGCCAGGGATTGCCTTTTCTATAGTAAATTATTCAAAAAATAATTTTTTACTATCGCAAGTTTTAATTACGCCAGGGATTGCCTTTTCTATAGTAAATTATTCAAAAAATAATTTTCTACTGTCGCAAATTTAAAATATCCCAGGGGTTGCCTTTTCTATAGTAAATTTCTCACAAAATAATTTTCTACTGTCGCAAATTTTAAGTGCGCCAGGGATTGCCTTTTCTATAGTAAATTATTCAAAAAATAATTTTCAACTGTCGCAAATTTTAATTACGCCAGGGATTGCCTTTTCTATAGTAAATTATTCAAAAAATAATTTTTTACTATCGCAAGTTTTAATTACGCCAGGGATTGCCTTTTCTATAGTAAATTATTCAAAAAATAATTTTCTACTGTCGCAAATTTAAAATATCCCAGGGGTTGCCTTTTCTATAGTAAATTTCTCACAAAATAATTTTCTACTGTCGCAAATTTTAAGTGCGCCAGGGATTGCCTTTTCTATAGTAAATTATTCAAAAAATAATTTTCAACTGTCGCAAATTTTAATTACGCCAGGGATTGCCTTTTCTATAGTAAATTATTCAAAAAATAATTTTTTACTATCGCAAGTTTTAATTACGCCAGGGATTGCCTTTTCTATAGTAAATTATTCAAAAAATAATTTTCTACTGTCGCAAATTTAAAATATCCCAGGGGTTGCCTTTTCTATAGTAAATTTCTCACAAAATAATTTTCTACTGTCGCAAATTTTAAGTGCGCCAGGGATTGCCTTTTCTATAGTAAATTATTCAAAAAATAATTTTCAACTGTCGCAAATTTTAATTACGCCAGGGATTGCCTTTTCTATAGTAAATTATTCAAAAATAATTTTTTACTATCGCAAGTTTTAATTACGCCAGGGATTGCCTTTTCTATAGTAAATTATTCAAAAAATAATTTTCTACTGTCGCAAATTTAAAATATCCCAGGGATTGCCTTTTCTATAGTAAATTTCTCACAAAATAATTTTTTACTGTCGCAAATTTTAAGTGCGCCAGGAATTCCCTTTTCTATAGTAAATTATTCAAAAAATAATTTTCTACTGTCGCAAATTTTAATTACGCCAGGGATTGCCTTTTCTATAGTAAATTATTCAAAAAATAATTTTTTACTATCGCAAGTTTTAATTACGCCAGGAATTCCCTTTTCTATAGTAAATTATTCAAAAAATAATTTTCTACTGTCGCAAATTTTAATTACCCCAGGGATTGCCTTTTCTATAGTAAATTATTCAAAAAATAATTTTTTACTGTCGCAAAATTTAATTACGCCAGGGATTGCCTTTTCTATAGTAAATTTTTCAAAAAATAATTTTCAACTGTCGCAAATTTTAATTGCGCCAGGGATTGCCTTTTCTATAGTAAATTATTCAAAAAATAATTTTCAACTGTCGCAAATTTTAATTACGCCAGGGATTGCCTTTTCTATAGTAAATTTTTCAAAAAATAATTTTTTACTGTCGCAAATTTTAATTACGCCAGGGATTGCCTTTTCTATAGTAAATTATTCAAAAAATAATTTTTTACTATCGCAAGTTTTAATTACGCCAGGGATTGCCTTTTCTATAGTAAATTATTCAAAAAATAATTTTCTACTGTCGCAAATTTAAAATATCCCAGGGGTTGCCTTTTTCTATAGTAAATTTCTCACAAAATAATTTTCTACTGTCGCAAATTTTAAGTGCGCCAGGGATTGCCTTTTCTATAGTAAATTATTCAAAAAATAATTTTCAACTGTCGCAAATTTTAATTACGCCAGGGATTGCCTTTTCTATAGTAAATTATACAAAAAATAATTTTTTACTGTCGCAAATTTTAATTGCGCCAGGGATTGCCTTTTCTATAGTAAACTTTACAAAAAATAATTTTCTACTGTCGCAAATTTTAATTGCGCCAGGGATTGCCTTTTCTATAGTAAATTATTCAAAAAATAATTTTCAACTGTCGCAAATTTTAATTACGCCAGGGATTGCCTTTTCTATAGTAAATTATACAAAAAATAATTTTTTGCTGTCGCAAATTTTAATTGCGCCAGGGATTGCCTTTTCTATAGTAAACTTTTCAAAAAATAATTTTTTACTGTCGCAAATTTTAATTGCGCCAGGGATTGCCTTTTCTATAGTAAATTATTCAAAAAATAATTTTTTACTATCGCAAGTTTTAATTACGCCAGGGATTGCCTTTTCTATAGTAAATTATTCAAAAAATAATTTTCTACTGTCGCAAATTTTAATTGCGCCAGGGATTGCCTTTTCTATAGTAAACTTTTCAAAAAATAATTTTTTACTGTCGCAAATTTTAATTGCGCCAGGGATTGCCTTTTCTATAGTAAATTATTCAAAAAATAATTTTTTACTATCGCAAGTTTTAATTACGCCAGGGATTGCCTTTTCTATAGTAAATTATTCAAAAAATAATTTTCTACTGTCGCAAATTTTAATTGCGCCAGGGATTGCCTTTTCTATAGTAAACTTTTCAAAAATAATTTTTTACTGTCGCAAATTTTAATTACGCCAGGGATTGCCTTTTCTATAGTAAATTATTCAAAAAATAATTTTTTACTATCGCAAGTTTTAATTACGCCAGGGATTGCCTTTTCTATAGTAAATTATTCAAAAAATAATTTTCTACTGTCGCAAATTTAAAATATCCCAGGGGTTGCCTTTTCTATAGTAAATTTCTCACAAAATAATTTTCTACTGTCGCAAATTTTAAGTGCGCCAGGGATTGCCTTTTCTATAGTAAATTATTCAAAAAATAATTTTCAACTGTCGCAAATTTTAATTACGCCAGGGATTGCCTTTTCTATAGTAAATTATTCAAAAAATAATTTTTTACTATCGCAAGTTTTAATTACGCCAGGGATTGCCTTTTCTATAGTAAATTATTCAAAAAATAATTTTCTACTGTCGCAAATTTAAAATATCCCAGGGATTGCCTTTTCTATAGTAAATTTCTCACAAAATAATTTTTTACTGTCGCAAATTTTAAGTGCGCCAGGAATTCCCTTTTCTATAGTAAATTATTCAAAAAATAATTTTCTACTGTCGCAAATTTTAATTACGCCAGGGATTGCCTTTTCTATAGTAAATTTTTCAAAAAATAATTTTTTACTATCGCAAGTTTTAATTACGCCAGGGATTGCCTTTTCTATAGTAAATTATTCAAAAAATAATTTTCAACTGTCGCAAATTTTAATTACGCCAGGGATTGCCTTTTCTATAGTAAATTATTCAAAAAATAATTTTTTACTATCGCAAGTTTTAATTACGCCAGGGATTGCCTTTTCTATAGTAAATTATTCAAAAAATAATTTTCTACTGTCGCAAATTTAAAATATCCCAGGGATTGCCTTTTCTATAGTAAATTTCTCACAAAATAATTTTTTACTGTCGCAAATTTTAAGTGCGCCAGGAATTCCCTTTTCTATAGTAAATTATTCAAAAAATAATTTTCTACTGTCGCAAATTTTAATTACGCCAGGGATTGCCTTTTCTATAGTAAATTTTTCAAAAAATAATTTTTTACTATCGCAAGTTTTAATTACGCCAGGGATTGCCTTTTCTATAGTAAATTATTCAAAAAATAATTTTCTACTGTCGCAAATTTAAAATATCCCAGGGATTGCCTTTTCTATAGTAAATTTTTCAAAAAATAATTTTTTACTATCGCAAGTTTTAATTGCGCCAGGGATTGCCTTTTCTATAGTAAACTTTTCAAAAAATAATTTTTTACTGTCGCAAATTTTAATTGCGCCAGGGATTGCCTTTTCTATAGTAAATTATTCAAAAAATAATTTTCAACTGTCGCAAATTTTAATTACGCCAGGGATTGCCTTTTCTATAGTAAATTTTTCAAAAAATAATTTTTTACTATCGCAAGTTTTAATTACGCCAGGGATTGCCTTTTCTATAGTAAATTATTCAAAAAATAATTTTCTACTGTCGCAAATTTAAAATATCCCAGGGATTGCCTTTTCTATAGTAAATTTCTCACAAAATAATTTTTTACTGTCGCAAATTTTAAGTGCGCCAGGAATTCCCTTTTCTATAGTAAATTATTCAAAAAATAATTTTCTACTGTCGCAAATTTTAATTACCCCAGGGATTGCCTTTTCTATAGTAAATTATTCAAAAAATAATTTTTTACTGTCGCAAAATTTAATTACGCCAGGGATTGCCTTTTCTATAGTAAATTTTTCAAAAAATAATTTTCAACTGTCGCAAATTTTAATTGCGCCAGGGATTGCCTTTTCTATAGTAAATTATTCAAAAAATAATTTTCAACTGTCGCAAATTTTAATTACGCCAGGGATTGCCTTTTCTATAGTAAATTTTTCAAAAATAATTTTTACTGTCGCAAATTTTAATTACGCCAGGGATTGCCTTTTCTATAGTAAATTATTCAAAAAATAATTTTTTACTATCGCAAGTTTTAATTACGCCAGGGATTGCCTTTTCTATAGTAAATTATTCAAAAAATAATTTTCTACTGTCGCAAATTTAAAATATCCCAGGGGTTGCCTTTTCTATAGTAAATTTCTCACAAAATAATTTTCTACTGTCGCAAATTTTAAGTGCGCCAGGGATTGCCTTTTCTATAGTAAATTATTCAAAAAATAATTTTCAACTGTCGCAAATTTTAATTACGCCAGGGATTGCCTTTTCTATAGCAAATTTTTCAAAAAGTAATTTTTTACTATCGCAAGTTTTAATTACGCCAGGGATTGCCTTTTCTATAGTAAATTATACAAAAAATAATTTTTTACTGTCGCAAATTTTAATTGCGCCAGGGATTGCCTTTTCTATTTTTCTATAGTAAATTATACAAAAAATAATTTTTTACTGTCGCAAATTTTAATTGCGCCAGGGATTGCCTTTTCTATAGTAAACTTTACAAAAAATAATTTTCTACTGTCGCAAATTTTAATTGCGCCAGGGATTGCCTTTTTCTATAGTAAATTATTCAAAAAATAATTTTCAACTGTCGCAAATTTTAATTACGCCAGGGATTGCCTTTTCTATAGTAAATTATACAAAAAAATAATTTTTTGCTGTCGCAAAATTTTAATTGCGCCAGGGATTGCCTTTTCTATAGTAAACTTTTCAAAAAATAATTTTTTACTGTCGCAAATTTTAATTGCGCCAGGGATTGCCTTTTCTATAGTAAATTATTCAAAAAATAATTTTCAACTGTCGCAAATTTTAATTACGCCAGGGATTGCCTTTTTCTATAGTAAATTTTTCAAAAAATAATTTTTTTACTATCGCAAGTTTTAATTACGCCAGGGATTGCCTTTTCTATAGTAAATTATTCAAAAAATAATTTTCTACTGTCGCAAATTTAAAATATCCCAGGGATTGCCTTTTCTATAGTAAATTTCTCACAAAATAATTTTTTACTGTCGCAAATTTTAAGTGCGCCAGGAATTCCCTTTTCTATAGTAAATTATTCAAAAAAATAATTTTCTACTGTCGCAAATTTTAATTACCCCAGGGATTGCCTTTTCTATAGTAAAATTATTCAAAAAATAATTTTTTACTGTCGCAAAATTTAATTACGCCAGGGATTGCCTTTTCTATAGTAAATTTTTCAAAAAATAATTTTCAACTGTCGCAAATTTTAATTGCGCCAGGGATTGCCTTTTCTATAGTAAATTATTCAAAAAATAATTTTCAACTGTCGCAAATTTTAATTACGCCAGGGATTGCCTTTTCTATAGTAAATTTTTCAAAAAATAATTTTTTACTGTCGCAAATTTTAATTACGCCAGGGATTGCCTTTTCTATAGTAAATTATTCAAAAAATAATTTTTTTACTATCGCAAGTTTTAATTACGCCAGGGATTGCCTTTTCTATAGTAAATTATTCAAAAAATAATTTTCTACTGTCGCAAATTTAAAATATCCCAGGGGTTGCCTTTTCTATAGTAAATTTCTCACAAAATAATTTTTCTACTGTCGCAAATTTTAAGTGCGCCAGGGATTGCCTTTTCTATAGTAAATTATTCAAAAAATAATTTTCAACTGTCGCAAATTTTAATTACGCCAGGGATTGCCTTTTCTATAGTAAAATTATTCAAAAAATAATTTTTTACTATCGCAAGTTTTAATTACGCCAGGGATTGCCTTTTCTATAGTAAATTATTCAAAAAATAATTTTCTACTGTCGCAAATTTAAAATATCCCAGGGGGTTGCCTTTTCTATAGTAAATTTCTCACAAAATAATTTTTTTACTGTCGCAAATTTTAAGTGCGCCAGGGATTGCCTTTTCTATAGTAAAATTATTCAAAAAAATAATTTTCTACTGTCGCAAATTTTAATTACCCCAGGGATTGCCTTTTCTATAGTAAATTATTCAAAAAATAATTTTTTACTGTCGCAAATTTTAATTACGCCAGGGATTGCCTTTTCTATAGTAAATTTTTCAAAAAAATAATTTTTTAATATCGCAAGTTTTAATTACGCCAGGGATTGCCTTTTCTATAGTAAATTATTCAAAAAATAATTTTCTACTGTCGCAAATTTTAAAAAATCCCATGGATTGACTTTTCTATAGTAAATTATTCAAAAAATAATTTTCAACTGTCGCAAATTTTAATTACGCCAGGGATTGCCTTTTTCTATAGTAAATTTTGCAAAAAATAATTTTTTTACTGTCGCAAATTTTAATTGCGCCAGGGATTGCCTTTTCTATAGTAAATTATTCAAAAAATAATTTTCAACTGTCCGCAAATTTTAATTACGCCAGGGATTGCCTTTTCTATAGTAAATTTTACAAAAAATAATTTTTTTACTGTCGCAAATTTTAATTGCGCCAGGGATTGCCTTTTCTATGGTAAATTATTCAAAAAATAATTTTCAACTGTCGCAAATTTTTAATTACGCCAGGGATTGCCTTTTCTATAGCAAATTTTTCAAAAAGTAATTTTTTACTATCGCAAGTTTTTAATTACGCCAGGGATTGCCTTTTCTATAGTAAATTATACAAAAAAATAATTTTTTACTGTCGCAAATTTTAATTGCGCCAGGGATTGCCTTTTCTATAGTAAACTTTTCAAAAAATAATTTTCTACTGTCGCAAATTTTAATTGCGCCAGGGATTGCCTTTTCTATAGTAAATTATTCAAAAAATAATTTTCAACTGTCGCAAATTTTAATTACGCCAGGGATTGCCTTTTCTATAGTAAATTTTTTCAAAAAATAATTTTTTACTATCGCAAGTTTTAATTACGCCAGGGATTGCCTTTTCTATAGTAAATTATTCAAAAAAATAATTTTCTACTGTCGCAAATTTAAAATATCCCAGGGATTGCCTTTTTCTATAGTAAAATTTCTCACAAAATAATTTTTTACTGTCGCAAATTTTAATTACGCCAGGGATTGCCTTTTCTATAGTAAATTATTCAAAAAATAATTTTCAACTGTCGCAAATTTTAATTACGCCAGGGATTGCCTTTTCTATAGTAAATTATTCAAAAAAATAATTTTCAACTGTCGCAAATGTTAATTACGCCAGGGATTGCCTTTTCTATAGTAAATTATTCAAAAAAATAATTTTATTACTGTCGCAAATTTTAAGTGCGCCAGGGATTGCCTTTTCTATAGTAAATTATTCAAAAAATAATTTTCTACTGTCGCAAATTTTAATTACGCCAGGGATTGCCTTTTCTATAGTAAATTTTGCAAAAAATAATTTTTTACTGTCGCAAATTTTAAATTGCGCCAGGGATTGCCTTTTCTATAGTAAATTATTCAAAAAATAATTTTCAACTGTCGCAAATTTTAATTACGCCAGGGATTGCCTTTTTCTATAGTAAATTTTACAAAAAATAATTTTTTACTGTCGCAAAATTTTAATTGCGCCAGGGATTGCCTTTTCTATGGTAAAATTATTCAAAAAATAATTTTCAACTGTCCGCAAATTTTAATTACGCCAGGGATTGCCTTTTCTATAGCAAATTTTTCAAAAAGTAATTTTTTTACTATCGCAAGTTTTAATTACGCCAGGGATTGCCTTTTCTATAGTAAATTATACAAAAAATAATTTTTTACTGTCGCAAATTTTAATTGCGCCAGGGATTTGCCTTTTCTATAGTAAATTTTACAAAAAATAATTTTTTACTGTCGCAAATTTTAATTGCGCCAGGATTGCCTTTTCTATGGTAAATTTATTCAAAAAAATAATTTTCAACTGTCGCAAATTTTAATTACGCCAGGGATTGCCTTTTCTATAGCAAATTTTTCAAAAAGTAATTTTTTACTATCGCAAGTTTTAATTACGCCAGGGATTGCCTTTTCTATAGTAAATTATACAAAAAATAATTTTTTACTGTCGCAAATTTTAATTGCGCCAGGGATTGCCTTTTCTATAGTAAACTTTACAAAAAAATAATTTTCTACTGTCGCAAATTTTAATTGCGCCAGGGATTGCCTTTTCTATAGTAAATTATTCAAAAAAATAATTTTCAACTGTCGCAAATTTTAATTACGCCAGGGATTGCCTTTTCTATAGTAAATTATACAAAAAATAATTTTTTGCTGTCGCAAATTTTAATTGCGCCAGGGATTGCCTTTTCTATAGTAAACTTTTCAAAAAATAATTTTTTACTGTCGCAAATTTTAATTGCGCCAGGGATTGCCTTTTCTATAGTAAATTATTCAAAAAATAATTTTCAACTGTCGCAAATTTTAATTACGCCAGGGATTGCCTTTTCTATAGTAAATTTTTCAAAAAAATAATTTTTTACTATCGCAAGTTTTAATTACGCCAGGGATTGCCTTTTCTATAGTAAATTATTCAAAAAAATAATTTTCTACTGTCGCAAATTTAAAATATCCCAGGGATTGCCTTTTCTATAGTAAATTTCTCACAAAAATAATTTTTTACTGTCGCAAATTTTAAGTGCGCCAGGAATTCCCTTTTCTATAGTAAAATTATTCAAAAAATAATTTTCTACTGTCGCAAATTTTAATTACCCCAGGGATTGCCTTTTCTATAGTAAATTATTCAAAAAAATAATTTTTTACTGTCGCAAAATTTAATTACGCCAGGGATTGCCTTTTCTATAGTAAATTTTTCAAAAAATAATTTTCAACTGTCGCAAATTTTAATTGCGCCAGGGATTGCCTTTTCTATAGTAAATTATTCAAAAAATAATTTTCAACTGTCGCAAATTTTAATTACGCCAGGGATTGCCTTTTCTATAGTAAATTTTTCAAAAAATAATTTTTTACTGTCGCAAATTTCAAATCCGCCAGGGATTGCCTTTTCTATAGAAAATTTCCTCACAAAATAATTTTCTACTGTCGCAAATTTTAATTGCGCCAGGGATTGCCTTATCTATAGTAAATTATTCAAAAAATAATTTTCAACTGTCGCAAATTTTAATTACGCCAGGGATTGCCTTTTCTATAGTAAATTATTCAAAAAATAATTTTTTTACTATCGCAAGTTTTAATTACGCCAGGGATTGCCTTTTCTATAGTAAATTATTCAAAAAATAATTTTCTACTGTCGCAAATTTAAAATATCCCAGGGGTTGCCTTTTCTATAGTAAATTTCTCACAAAATAATTTTTTACTGTCGCAAATTTTAAGTGCGCCAGGGATTGCCTTTTCTATAGTAAATTATTCAAAAAATAATTTTCTACTGTCGCAAATTTTAATTACCCCAGGGGATTGCCTTTTCTATAGTAAATTATTCAAAAAATAATTTTTTACTGTCGCAAAATTTTAATTACGCCAGGGGATTGCCTTTTCTATAGTAAATTTTTCAAAAAAATAATTTTTTAATATCGCAAGTTTTTAATTACGCCAGGGATTGCCTTTTCTATAGTAAATTATTCAAAAAAATAATTTTCTACTGTCGCAAATTTTTAAAAATCCCATGGATTGACTTTTCTATAGTAAATTATTCAAAAAATTAATTTTCAACTGTCGCAAATTTTAATTACGCCAGGGATTGCCTTTTCTATAGTAAATTTTGCAAAAAATAATTTTTTACTGTCGCAAATTTTAATTGCGCCAGGGATTGCCTTTTCTATAGTAAATTATTCAAAAAATAATTTTTCAACTGTCGCAAATTTTAATTACGCCAGGGATTGCCTTTTCTATAGTAAATTTTACAAAAAATAATTTTTTACTGTCGCAAATTTTAATTGCGCCAGGGATTGCCTTTTCTATGGTAAATTATTCAAAAAAATAATTTTCAACTGTCGCAAATTTTAATTACGCCAGGGATTGCCTTTTCTATAGCAAATTTTTCAAAAAGTAATTTTTTACTATCGCAAGTTTTAATTACGCCAGGGATTGCCTTTTCTATAGTAAATTATACAAAAAAATAATTTTTTACTGTCGCAAATTTTAATTGCGCCAGGGATTGCCTTTTCTATAGTAAACTTTTCAAAAAATAATTTTCTACTGTCGCAAATTTTAATTGCGCCAGGGATTGCCTTTTCTATAGTAAATTATTCAAAAAATAATTTTCAACTGTCGCAAATTTTAATTACGCCAGGGATTGCCTTTTCTATAGTAAATTTTTCAAAAAAATAATTTTTTACTATCGCAAGTTTTAATTACGCCAGGGATTGCCTTTTCTATAGTAAATTATTCAAAAAAATAATTTTCTACTGTCGCAAATTTAAAATATCCCAGGGATTGCCTTTTTCTATAGTAAATTTCTCACAAAATAATTTTTTTACTGTCGCAAATTTTAAGTGCGCCAGGAATTCCCTTTTCTATAGTAAATTATTCAAAAAATAATTTTCTACTGTCGCAAATTTTAATTACCCCAGGGATTG